>JASANA010001237.1:0-43882 GCA_030248095.1 Ptycholaimellus sp. GST1_10
TCGAAGCCGTAGCGAAATTCCAGGATAATGCAACAATTAAATTGAAACAATTTAATTGAAACCTTTTTTCTCGAAATGCTGATGTTACCAAGGACTGGTAGCTATTGAGCTCGGTAGCGAAATTGAGCTTGGTAAAGGTATTTATGGAAGATTTTTTAAGCATTGAGGAACAAAGAACAGGTTACCTCAATGTTGATCAAGCGAGATGTGACTTGAAGCCTAGATTACACGGAAAGCCAGAAAAAACAGACGGAACGGAATTTTCTTCTATCTCCTTAAGTTGCTTCGAAGCTTTGACAAAAGGCCAGCTTAATTAGCAGCGTGCGTTCATAGGTTTAAAAACACATATGAGCAATCTCGCTAATTATGTGTTATGACTTATTATCAGACGTTTCACAGGACTTTCATGTCTTTTTTGTTTGATGTACAGTATATAAATAGTATTGATTGCAAAGTTCAACACGAATCAATTCTATTCGGATAAAATTACCCAGCTTTCACAGAATCAGTAAAATAATATCATTGTTATTTGCTTCAGTGTAGATTCTCTGGGCATAGGAAGGACGAGATATCTAAAGTTGAAGAACTATTTTCTCCTAATAGCTATAAAAACTAAAATTACATTTCATATCTCTCATATAAATATAATATATTTCAATTAAAACATAATAGATGATTGATAATCGTCAAGATTAACTAGATGCCTCAATCAATTGTTGCGAGTTGTAGCTAGTGGCTCGTAAACCGCGTTCGAAACTGACACAGGGACTCGATGACGACGGAATTCTGCAGAAAATGTCTCTAAGTCTCACTTTATACAGTGAATTCGTGTGTAACACATACCTGGATGAAAAATTCGAGAAATTCATCCTTTAAGACCACGCCTTTATCGCTTTTATCCAGACTCTGCAATCCTCTTATTACAACATAACCAGCCCCACTTCCTGACTTTGAAGATGGCTTCAGCATGTTCGGCGATCGTATCATCATCAATAGGTGGCTCCACACAGGTACCGCATAGACCGTAGATTGAAGATACCACAAATTCCAAATCTGTGCTAAAGAGAATCAATCTTTATATTGCTATTTGCATTGTTTATCGACTGGCGAGATAGGATTGAACATTGAGGCTGCTTTTTCTTATTCGAAAGAAGAAAAGCTTATTGACAAAAGCTGTTATCTTAATAATTTTTTGTAATTTACTTACTGTTGATTATTTTAAAGCTTTCAACTTCAATCTTAAAGAAAATGTCAAAAAGGTTAATACCGTGTAAGATAGCCTTTCTTGTGAACATCATAGAGGTCGAAAATCCAGCTCAGCTTTTCTTCCGCTTTACCATTGCTCATTTTGGACAAACCAATCAAAAACTCCTGCAACAAAGTTCCTCTATATCTTTTCTTCATGCTAGTGAGATTGGTAATGAGCACAGAGAAAAAAGCCAAAAAGCTACCATTAATTTCCAATCAAAAAGTAGTTATAATCAGCTTACATTTGATTTAACACCATGATATGTTACACGGGAAAGTGGATAAAAGTAGTCACCTCAAACGATATCATACCATCCAGATCGGTGTCAAGAGTATTGAAGACCATGGTTGCATAGCGTTCCGTCTCCCCCTTTGTTTCTATCCAGTTACTGCCATACCCTTTTGACAGGCCAACTGGGCTTACGTGCGGAAACATGTGGTCGTAAATGTCCTTGAACTGGTCTAGAGAGACAAAGCCGGTCGGATTGGCCTGCAGCCTTTGCCGCAGTGGAAAGGAAGATTGAGGAGGCAGTGTAGGAGACCTGTTTGAATCCTCGGTAGAGGAGCTTGACCTCCTTGCTGGTGAACTGGCTGAGACTGACCAGGGCCGACAAGGACTCCGGTCTGTAGCGCATATCCTCCGCCGCATCCCGCTCCACATCTTCAAACCATGCCCTTAACGCTGTACCCAATTTGACAGCAATGGCCTTCATCGCCCTAATTCATAGCCCACTCCAGCCTGCTCCGCTGCCAACATAGAACAGTTTTTATGTTCATGGCCAAAAGGTTCTAAATTTTGAAATATTTATTTTGTATTGCAATGCCGCATTTTAAAAAAGTTAACAGTTCTTTGTAAAAACTTAAAAAAGTTTTGTAGACCAAAAATTTCTAAATGACGTTGTCCTCATCAATTTTCGCTTTAAAGAGCACTTACCGTCTAGAAAGGGTTTGGTGGGGTCTTCGGAGATGGGGATGCCCATATTAAACTGCGAGATAGAGCTTTCAATGAAACTGCTAGCATTTCGGCACAGCTCTGTCTTGCTCATCGTCTTTGCATGAACAGCTTCCAGTTTTTTTTCGCTAGCTTGCTTATTCACTGATCCTTTCAGAGACTATCTTGCACTCTCCAATTGAAACTTTTTAGCTAGGCATCTGAAAAACGTTGTTTTCATTCGGTTGGTAAACATGGATTAAATTTGCACGTGGAGCTAACGACGGATAATATACTTTTTCCCAGTTTTTTCTTAAAATTGATTGAGAACGTCAATAAAGTGTTGGGCGTTGACATTCCGCTTTACTCTTTTTGGACATTCCCAAATGACATAATATTAGTAGCATTTTCATTAGACTATTCTACAAAAACTACTGAGAGGCTTCATTATCCACACTGAAAAACTGCAATAAAATATTGCTCCAAATGCGGCTAAAGTATGACAAAACTCATTCAAGTATTTTTAAAAGTAAAATTAGTAAATAAGATTGGCAAGTATTTTCAAAGATTTCTTTATAGTAAATGCAGGTTTTATCAGCCAATGGAGAGCTGAAGCTTCTTGCTGAGTGTTTCCAGGACGAAGGAGATCAAAGCGAGTGTCACACCGATGGCGAGGAGCAGGAAAACTCCACTCGCTTCCCTTCAGTGCAATCCCTTTCACCAATCCCCCCATCTATTCTGCGAGCATAGGCACATGAGACTAAGTGTCTGCATAGAGGAAACGTGGGAGCAGCTGATGGGAGTGGTCTTGGTGGAAGGGAGACTGGCCACCACATCTGCCACCGTTGCGTCTGTCATGGAGCCTGCAGGGCGCAGATTGAGGGAAGGAGGGCGGACAAGAGCGTGAATGGCACCAATGGCATTGTCGAGAAGCTCGTGATAGGCGAAGCGGCGGGAGTAGAGCAGGAAGCGGGCACCCTCGCCGGCGTGCGGGTTCTCCAGCACCACCAGCCCGCATTCTCTGCAAACACTCAGCCCTCCTCCTCAAATTGGCTAGAGACGGACGGCTAAGAATGAGGCGGAGGAAGGGGACCGATTGTGAACGTAGTTGACGACGATGCGCTCGTGGTAGAAGAAGCGGACACGGCTGCTCTGCTCCAGTAAGTGGGCTCTGATGCAAGCATAGTCGGGACAGCCAATCATCAGCGGTCGCCTGCTGGACAGAGCCGAGGCCAGTTGCCGCATCTGACCATTCATCAGTTTCCGTTTACCCATCACCTGCAAAGCAGCCAGCAAGGTTGGCTTCCCTGGTGGCTGAAGGGATGAACGCCGTGGATAAATTTGTCGATAAGTTTCCGCTGTAGCATGAACTGGGGCACAATCCATTCCACTTCTCCGGCCAGGACCAGGTGGGCCAGGCCGGCAGGGTCTCGGAACGGCAGCTCCTGACGCCGGACGTAGAAGAGCGGCACTAGCATTGCCGAGTAGATCTGGGGGAGGGCGCTGGATTGAGACTAGAGTGAGAGACGGGTAAGGATAGGAACAGTGAGGATGAGGAAGGTGAATAGGAGGAATGCGAGCATGAGGAGTGTGACAGGGCATTTGCGCTCGTTGTAGGCAATATTCTGCCCGCCTTGCTGCACTGCGGCGCCTACCAGGTCCCAGAGATCCGAGGCCAGCTCATCTCGCCACCCTTGTCGCCCCACACTCCTGTCAGTGGGGAGTCCCTGTGCTGCCAGACAGAAGGGGAAGAAGGAAAAGAGAGAGGGAACCTAGGGGTGAAGAGGTAGTAAAGGAGAAGGACAGCAGCGGAGGCGGCCATGCAGGCGGCCAATGCCAGCCAGACTGGGAGTGTGAATGGAGTGGCGAGTATGAAAGGGCTCTCCTGGTCTGCGGGACGGCGGAGCAGAAAGGCCCAGGCAGCGCTGAGACTGCCCCAAGAGAGGTGGAAAAAGAGAGGGAACCTAGGGGTGAAGAGGTAGTAAAGGAGAAGGACAGCAGCGGAGGCGGCCATGCAGGCGGCCAATGCCAGCCAGACTGGGAGTGTGAAGGGAGTGGCGAGTATGAAAGGACTCTCCTGGTCTGCGGGACGGCGGAGCAGAAAGGCCCAGGCAGCGCTGAGACTGCCCGGAAGTGGCGCACCCATCATCTGCATCACCTCTCCCCTCTACCTCACAAGCTACTTATGCTCTAGCAGGACTACCATGTTTGGGTTGAGTGGCGGGAGATGAAGCTGCATGTGGCCATCGTAGAAGCGCGAGGTCAGGTCCAGGCTCCCGTTCTCCAGCATCCCGCTCAGACCTCAATCCTTCCTTGTCACCATCACTGTGCCGTGCCGTGCTGTCTTGCCGTGCACCTGAGTAGCAGGTGGAGCGCTTATGGGACTCGTCCACAAAGGCACAGATGCCGTAGATGTCATGGGACACATGGATGGAGTAGGTGAAGCCGAGGCAGCGGGACAAGTATTGGATGAGACCCAAGCCGATCCCGCCCACCTCACAGCCAGAGCTCCAATTCCCCGGCGAGCAGTCTTTCAATGCAAGCTTCGTCCTGCCCTGAGGCATCGTATTTTTAGCCTCCGTACCGCCAGTGACGTATTCGATAGGCAGAATGTTGGCAGCTGTGGCCCCCACTCGAAGATGAACGCCAGTCATGCTCATCCTCCCCTGCTTTTTGGCAAACTGCCCTCCGGTGCCAGTCATCAATGGAAAAATTGAGGTGTCATTAGAAAGCACTTAGAATGCTATTAGTTATCGACCTGAGACATGAGTCGGCTTTTGTCAATGTTTCCTTGAGGCAATTATGCTCTCTCACTTTCCCTTGAATGTGGAATACATTGAGAAGCATCCATTATCATTATCTTTGCATTATCTTTGAAGGAACCAGCATTCCGTAAGTATACTAATTAGGATAAAACAAATGGGGTAGTGGCAAAAAAAGGAAACCAAATGTTTAGAAAGGAAACCAGTCTTAATGGAATCAGTGGGCTTTATTGGGGCCGTGCGAGCGGAGCGGAAGCACGGTCCCCTCTTAGCCAAGGACCAACCCTATTACGGATTTTGAAAATATGATTGCCTGCCAAATATTCCGTGGGCAATTTACAGAGCTGTGAGTAGGCTCATCGGACGCAGCAAACACAGAGCTTTAATTAAAAAAAAAGTTTGCCAAATTTGGTTGAGAATTGGGCAAGTTATGGCCAAAAAACTTTTTTAAAAGTGTCCGTCCGTTATCCGTCCGCCGTGCGCCGTGCGCCGTCCGCCGTACGTTCTGACCGGGAGGCATACTGGCAATATCTGGGGCTCCAGTCTCAATGTCACTATAGTATATCGACCCTGGAGGGTGGCCTGGTGGGTCCAGAAATTTGATTTTCGGCCTCCTTTATGCCGAAATTGCGGTTGGAAATTCGATTGAATGTAAGGGGGGACCCTTACAAAAAAATTCTAAAATCTTGAATAGCGTTTGCTATGATGCTCGGAGGGCAAAAACAAGCACAGATTCGGATTCCTTGCGAAAAACTACACAAAACATGTCTATAAAATATTGAAATTTTGGAAAAAAATTTTTGACCATTTCTGACCTATAGGGTGCACTGTAAGAATTCTAAAAAAGATATGCTGCCCAGTGGCAATATTTTAAGTTAAATTTGAGTCTAGATATGAAACCGGCTCAAAAAATACATACGATTTGATACCAAACAACCATAGGTGCAAATCTGATTTTCATGGGCTTCTACCAGGCCATGGTGTACAAGCAGCTCATTATCAACTTCGTCTTGGGGCATTTTAAAGGGTTTTTGGGTTCAATAATTAGATCATATAGGTAAATTGGGGTGTAGATTACGAATCTTGCGTCCGTTTGCTTACACATTGTTTTCATGGGTTTCTACCAGGCCGTGGTGTACAAGCAGCTCATCATCAACTTCATCTTGGGGCATTTAAAGGGTTTTTGGCCTCAATAACAGCACCATATAGGTAAATTGGGGCTTAGATTACGAATCTTGTGTCCATTTGCACCTACATAGTCTTCATGGGCTTCTACCAGGTCATGGTGTACACGCAGCTCATCATCAACTTCGTCTTGGGGCATTTTAAAGGGTTTTTGGCCACAATAACAGCACCACTTAGGTAAATTGGGGCGTAGATTACGAATCTTGTGTCCATTTGCACCTACATAGTCTTCATGGGCTTCTACCAGGTCGTGGTGTACATGCAGCTCATAATCAACTTCGTCTTGGGGCATTTTAAAGGGTTTTTGGCCACAATAACAGCACCACATAGGTAAATTGGGGCGTAGATTACGAATCTTGTGTCCATTTGCACCTACATAGTCTTCATGGGCTTCTACCAGGTCGTGGTGTACACGCAGCTCATCATCAACTTCGTCTTGGGGCATTTTAAAGGGTTTTTGGCCACAATAACAGCACCACTTAGGTAAATTGGGGCGTAGATTACGAATCTTGTGTCCATTTGCACCTACATAGTCTTCATGGGCTTCTACCAGGTCATGGTGTACACGCAGCTCATCATCAACTTCGTCTTGGGGCATTTTAAAGGGTTTTTGGCCACAATAACAGCACCACTTAGGTAAATTGGGGCGTAGATTACGAATCTTGTGTCCATTTGCTCCTACATTGTCTACATGGGCTTCTACCAGGCCGTGGTGTACAAGTAGCTCATCATCATCTTCATCTTAAAGCATTGTATTGGGCGTTAGGCTGTTTTTTGGCCTTTGGCTCTTCAAAGTGGATGAAATTACTGAAATTGTGAATCTCCGCTTCAGTGTTTTTTCTCTCTTAGCTGGTCTCTTTATGATGCTTGCAATCAAGTTAGCTTGGGCATCAAGGTAATGAAATTTATTTGATTCATCTTATCATGAAACTAGCTTGGGCTCTAAGGTGATGAAATTTAATTTGTAACTCTTTTCATGAAATTATACTTACAAAATTTTGAACCTCTAAAGAGCTAAGAGAGCCCAGAAAATTTTCACAATTGTAATTATGCAATTTTTTGGCAGGTTAAAGTACACATACAGCATGAAAAACTTTAAATAATTCAAACAAATGCTATTGGTAGCTGGAAAAAACAAAAATCTGCGAAAACTAATACAATTTTTTTTTCAAAATAATATATTTTCATTGCATCATTTTTTCAATGTTTTTCTCAATTTAAACCAATGTTTAGTTTTTATTTTTATCCCTATCTAAACATTTATCCTAAGGTGGCCAAAATTTTCTGGGCTCTCTTAGCTCTTTAGAGGTTCAAAATTTTGTAAGTATAATTTCATGAAAAGAGTTACAAATTAAATTTCATCACCTTAGAGCCCAAGCTAGTTTCATGATAAGATGAATCAAATAAATTTCATTACCTTGATGCCCAAGCTAACTTGATTGCAAGCATCATAAAGAGACCAGCTAAGAGAGAAAAAACACTGAAGCGGAGATTCACAATTTCAGTAATTATGTATTATGGCAGTGGTTTCCGTTCTGAAATCAATAAAAAAAATTCCTTAGGAAATGGTCATGTAGTGCTCAATTTTTGCCCTCCAAACGACTTCTGTAGGCTATTTTGTTGGGCGGAAACCCTAAAAACTGCATAGAAACCTATGAATTTATAGGTTTTTTGATCCGCTTGTTTCATTTATGGGGGTTTCCTTCCTTACTATTGGGTTTCTGCCCTACTTCCGTCCCTTCCGCCACTCATAAGGGTAAGTAGGGCGGAAACCCAAAAAAAAGAAAGGAAAACCCCATAGATGAAACAAGCGGACCCAAAAACTTATAAATCCATGGGTGTCCTTTCAGTTTTTAGGATTTCCGCCCATCAAAATAGCCTAGAGAAGTCGTTTCGATGGGCAAACATAGACCACTACATGACCATTTCCTATGGAAATTTTTTTTATCGAATTTGGAACGGAAACCACTGCCATAATACATAATAGAGCATCAAAAAAATTTCATTACCTTGATGCCCAAGCTAACTTGATTACAAGCATTATAAAGAGACCAGCTAAGAGTGAAAAACACTGAAGCGGAGATTCACAATTTCAGTAATTTCATAGTATTCTCCAGCTGGACTGGCCCTTAACCATAGGAAAGGGGGAAAAGTGGGGTGTACTCCGAAGGCTATTTCTTAACACAGGGAGGACCTAGAAAAATAAAAATTTCTGTGTAAGTTAAGGACACTTAGGACTAATATGTGTTAAATTTTGGGCTCAAACGGATTTGATGGGGCTGAGAAATTAAGCCTCAAAATCAGGTGAAAAAACAAGTATATGGCGCAAAGCGCAATAGGTGACCGCGGAGCACTTAGTTCTGTGGTTTCTCCACCATTTTCAAAAGTAAGCACAGATTTGGAGTCGTTATATATGACTTGTGAACAAAAAAACTCAAGTGTTTTGTTCAATTATCAGCCATTCAGCTGCTACTAATTATTGATGCTATTGTCATGCACAAAAGTTTGTCACTCATGAGGGAAAGTCTGTGGTTTCTCAACCATTTTCAAAAGTAAGCACAGATTTGGAATCGTTATATACGACTTGTGAACAAAAAAACTCAAGTGTTCTGTTCAGTTATCAGCCGTTCAACTGCTACTAATTATTGATGCTATTGTCATGCACAAAAGTTTGTCACTCAAGAGGGAAAGTCTGTGGTTTCTCAACCATTTTCAAAAGTAAGCACAGATTTGGAATTGCTATATACGACTTGTGAACAAAAAAACTCAAGTGTTCTGTTCAATTATCAGCCGTTCAGCTGCAACTAATTATTGATGCTATTGTCATGCGCGAAAGTTTGTCACTCAAGAGGGAAAGTCTGTGGTTTCTCAACCATTTTCAAAAGTAAGCACAGATTTGGAATTGCTATATACGACTAGTGAACAAAAAAACTCAAGTGTTCTGTTCAATTATCAGCCGTTCAGCTGCTACTAATTTTTGATGCTTTTGTTATGAGCAAAAGTTTGTCACTCAAGAGGAAAAGTCTGTGGTTTCTCAACCATTTTCAAAAGTAAGCACAGATTTGGAATCGTTATATACGACTTGTGAACAAAAAAACTCAAGTTGTCGGTGCAATTCTCAAGATTACAGTAGCTACAGCGCAAAAACTGTATATTGCAATGTTAAAACCTTTTTACCCAAATAAGTAATGTTTCAAATGCTCGGAAACCGGGTCTACCCCTCCAGATCTTCCTAAAATTGCATTACCTTTCAGGAAAAAAAAAGTTTGTCCCAATCCGTTGAGAATTCGCCCGTTCCCAGCATGTCCAGGAACATATACACACATATATATATATGAGGACAAAAGTTGAGTAACCTCTATAGACCGCGGAGCGGCCCTTCGGGCCGCTCCGCGGTCAAAAATCCACTGTCGAGGTGTAGCGATTTTTGAGTGACCTTACAAAAATGACTGTTTCTCTAGTCCTACTCAGTGTTTTAAGCCGCAAATTTTTTTGCAAATCAATGAGGGTTGGAACTACTTTCATGCAAATTTTCAGCCCTCTAGCTTTTGGTGGGCTGGAGAAATAAATTTTTAAAGTTAGCCGTACGGAAAAGGCCTCCCCCCCTGTAAACATCAGAAAAAACATGAGAATACTGGATTTCTACCCAAAAAGTTGATGTTTCGACCTAAAAAACGCGGAAAATGCAGAAACTAGGGGTGCCATGACACTCAGCGGCATCGATTTACCCTAGAAGTGTTGAGATCCACACCCCAGATGTTGCCCAAGTGTCTGCAACACTTGCTGGACGGACGGACGGACGGACGGTCGGTCGGTGTGCGCCCGGACACCGGACATTTTTTTTTAAAAGTTTTTTTGAAATAACTTTTTTAATAAGGCACTAAAAAATTGTTGTCCAAAGAGGACCCCCACAGTTCGACCACGGCGCGCCGATTGAGCCTATTTGCAGCGCTCTCCGACGTCTGTGTGACGAGCTACAGCCTGCCAAACTTTGGGAAAGCTGCAATTGGTTGTGTTGCTCGATAAGAGGGGCTTGGCGCTACCGCTCCGCTAACGCTTCGCTCGCGCAAGCCCAATTCTTTTCACAAATTGGGTGTGAAATCTCACAGATTCCTCCTCAAGAAGTGACAATTAATTATAATTGCACTAATGAATTTTCATCCATAGCCATGTCTCAAAAATGTAACAAGACCAATCAGGAAGAAAGAATAAGATGGTCAGACATTGAGCGACATGCCTCAAGCTGGGCGATGAATGCCGTTTGCGCAGCGTAGTAGACAGGGCAAATGGGCACTTACTCTTCCATTCCCTGGGCGCAGCGGTGGAAAAGGGCCAATAAGCTGGGTGCAGCAGGGGCAAGAAAGGCGACGGGGTGTCTATGGCGCAGAGGTGGAGTAGTAGCCAGTGGGGGAGTTCTGCTGGCTGCATCAAAGGGCGGCGCCTGCCGTCAACGGGCCCAATTTCCGCGCCCATGCATCGATGCCCCCAACGCCGAATTCGCCCCAAAAAAGAGAGGGGCACGCCCTTGAATGAAGCAGAGGAATGTCCCTTGCACCACTTCTCAAGTGGCCCGCCCAATTCCGCCCAGTCACTCTCTGCGCCCTCTCCGCTCCCATGATGCAAGCTCTCCTGCTCCTTCCGCCCCTCCTCCTCTGCCTCCTCACCTGCCTACCCTTGACTTCCGCCCAGTTCCAACCGCCTACTCTTTCCCAGCTGGTTCGCAGCCCCTAGCTAAGGAGTTGGGAAGCAGATGATGTGGGTTGAAGAACTTCCTGGAGCGAGTGCGCAACTGCCAGGGCATCCAGTGCACGGGCGGAAGAGGGAGAGCTTTGCGCCGGGAGTATCGCGCTATGGGCGACGCCGGTTGGGATTGCCCCATCTCCCTCACATCCTTCTGAACCATCCTTCTGAACTGTTGACAGAGCGCTCCCGGTTCCACCGTGCCCTGCAGATAGTGAAGAACAACGGCATCTACAACCTTCTCATCCGCAACCACAGCTCTAACGCTGTTTCCACCTCAATCAACTCAAGAGCAGGAAATGGAGAGTTTTGGTGGGATGTGCAGGCTCCGGGTGCCCATCAAGGCCCAGCTTTTTTAGCCTTCCACCGCGAGCTGATCAAGCAGCTGGAGCTTTCCCTGCGCGCCGTGGACCCGGGCATCGGCGGCCTCCCCTACTGGGACTCAACCTTGGACCAGCCACTTCCCACACCCGCTCACTCCATCCTATTCACTCCCGCATTTTTGGGTTCAAACTCTCACTTATCGCCCCTTCCTTCCCTGGCCCCTTCCTCTCACTCAATCCTGCGAGAGCGGATAATCCGGGCTCCAAGAGGCAAGGAGGCAAGGATTTGAGGAACTGCGGTGGGCCCAGTGGTGGATGGCCCGTTTGCCTTCTGGAGCTTCGAGCGGCCCTGGAACGACAACGGGGTGGCCAAGTGGCGTTTGGAGCGGACCACGGGGCGCTCCGGCACTCTCTTCGACGCTCGCCTGGTACAAGGTGCCACTGCCGGAAAGTTTGCAGCCTCTTTCTGTCTCTTTCGGGCCTCCACTTGGACTTGCAGGGGCCGCTACGCAGAGCTGACCAGCTGCTACCCCAATAACCTGGAGCAGCACCACGGCGGTCCGCATAACTTTGTCGGAGGCTTCATGCTCGACAGTCACATTCACATTCCCTTTCCCCATTCTATATTGACAGTGGTTGTGTTCAGATGAGGTTTCGCCCTCGGACCCAGCCTTCTTTCTCCACCATGCCTTCCTCGACCTGGTCTGGGAGGAATGGAGGTTCAGCTGAGGCTTCGTGCATTTGAAAAGCGGTCAATTGAAGATTTGTAGACAGCAGAGGCAAAACCGAGCCCAGCGAGAGGCGGACTATCCGGATCCTTTCAGCTCTCAGGACTGCCCCAATCGCCCTGCCAACCCTGCCGCACATCTCCGTTCTTTTCTATTCCAACTCCAAATTTACATGCCCTAATGACTGTGATGACTGCTAAGCATTCGCCCGCATGCTGCCGTTCAGCATCCGCAACATCGACGGCCTGAGTAACAGTTACACGGACTTCCTCTACGCCTACGAAGCGCGCCCATCCTGTGCCAACGCCTGCCACCGATCACCCTACCTCTTCTGCTCTCAGTTAACCACCTTAACTGAACATGGACAATTGAGTTCAAGTATCATGATACGGCCATAGCCTAGTTCATCCAGTCTCCCATTCATTGAACCAGCTCTACTCATGTTTATGGGTGATAGAGCTGCAGACGCCATGGGGCTTGCGTAGCACGGGTGCAAGCAGGCGGGGACTGTCGAGGCTTCGAGGGCACGCCCATCTGCTTCAACGGCGTCTGCAGCAACGGACGATGCTCTGCTGCTGCCCCTCGACCTGCCCCTCGTCCTGCCCCTCGCCCTGCCCCTCGACCTGCCCCTCGCCTTGCCCCTGCTCCTCCCACCCGACAGGCATTCAGATCCCCGCCGGCTAGACAGGTCTTCCGTGCCCCGCCCGCCAGGCCAGCTCCTCGCCCGCCCACCCGTAACCATCCCGCATTTTTCCTATTTTTGCGTTTTTGAAGACATTTTCTTTCCCGAATGTTGGCGCTGGTTGATTTGTGGCCAACTGACTATGCTTCAGGTCGCTTGTCACCGCAAAACAGCTGGGCGCAGTGGCCGCGTGAGTAACTCTTTTCGCACCATTCACTATTATTGCCTGTTCACAGCAGAGACAGTGGGCATTCTGGCCTATGCATGAGTGGGTCAGCCAAGGAAGTGCCTGCTTTTTCCGCAACTCCTTTGCCCTCCCCTCGACAGGCTTCATTGTTCAGGCCGCTTCTCTCCTCAACCAAGATGGGGGCCGCAGACGCGTGAGTACTTTGCTTCTTTCATTCTATGCGTCGCCCTTATGCATGAGACGCTCACGAAAACGAGCTGACAGCTCTTTTTTCACCTTCTGACATGATCTTTTCATTCAGGCAGCTTTGCAAGTCGCCAAAGATGGGTGCAACAGACGCGTGAGCACTTTTGTTCTCCCACCATATATGCCTGCCTAGCCTACATGCACTGCTATCCAGAAAGCAGCCATTTCCTCATTTCTTCTCCACCTCCCTGAACTGGGCCAGTAAATCCAGGCAACTTCGCTCCCCCGCGCAGATGGGTCCCACGTTGGCGTGAGTCTTTCCTCCTTAGCCTTGTCTATTGGGCACTATGCATGCGCGGGCCCCCAGACACAGTCATCCACTTACTACCGCCACAAACCACTTCCTCTTGCAGGCTCCAGTAGGCCTGCTAGGCCTTCCCCCGCTGCCCTGCAGAGGACGCGGCCAAGATCCGCTACCCAGTAAGAGCTGCCCCCTCCTCAGGAGAGATGGGAGGACAAAAGCTGTGTACAGGCGCATAGTGTCAGTGCGGAAGGATCGGCGGTCGCAAGCTTGCAGCAGTGACGCGGCCTGCGGCAGCAACGACTACTGCGATGCGGCACTGCGTCGCTGTGCCCTGCGCCCGCGCCTTGGCCAGCCCTGTGCCCTGCGCTGGAGTGCCAGACGGCAAGAGGTACACATATACTTTGCGAGAGAGAGGAAAGCAGGGGTTGAAGGGTTGTAGATTTGCCACCTGTCCATGTGCATCCGGGGCATCTGTCGCAGCAGCTCCAGGACACGGCCTAGATTTGGTGAGTGGCTGTTTATGTCCTGTTTGGGCGTCAATGTGAAAGTTGAGGCTGACCGACGACGACGGCATAAGGCACCGATCCTACTTCTCGCAATACGATTTGATGTTATTGCTGTTTTGGCGCATGTGCTCGGCTGTTATGATAGCGCGCTGTGGAGGAAAAGAAAATCAATTACTGATAAGCAATATGAAAAAGTCAAACCGCAAGAATGCTAGATTTTTTGCAGTTTGAATTTAGTGCATCTTGATGACCTATATACCAAAGTGAATAGTATCGATGTGCAATAATGTAAAAAAAAGAGGGAGGTGAAGAGTGTTTAGAGTCGACGTGGTTGAACGATGCTAGATGCGCGGCGCAAGCGCTGTCGAAGGGCGGGCTGGATGCGGAAGGACCATTTCCGCCCCGCCTGTCTTTCTCGCCCTCCACCAACCCGCATGTACATGTCCAGCAGTGACACTCCCTTTTTCCTGCAATCCCAGCCTCCCTCCCTACCTCGCCTACTTCAATCTTCCACACTCTGGCCCAATAGTAGGCATAGCTGGCGAGCAACAGGGAAAACAAGGCTCCTTTTACCTGCTTCTTAGGCCTAAGCTTTCGCCTACAACAAGAATGGTGCTTGTGCTAGGAGCTCTTGGTGAATGAGGAATTGAGGCTGGCCAACTTCAATTCGCCGTTGGCCTTCGGCTTGAACGGCTGGAAGTAGCTGATGCGTCGCTGGCGTCTCAGGCGCGTTTCCTCCGACTCCACCAGGCCGCTGTACAGCCGACTCCCGCTCGCCGTCTCGCTCGTAGACGCCCCGGATCCGCTCTTCATTCTCTCTCCCTTCCTTAGAGGCATCCAATTCTCCAATCTCTTCTTGCCTGCTTTTGGCTGGAGGAAGGAGAATCCGTGTCCTGGAGGGTGAGGCGGCGCTTTTGCTCTTTCTGAACGGCCTTCCGCTGCTGTGCGAGCCAGAAACGGCGCCACCGGCGGCGTCCCTGGCGCCGGTGGTGCTGGTTCAGGAAGTTGTAGCTTTCTCTGGACTCATCCCCTCAGTTGAGATAGTGAGGTTGAAGAGAAGGGGGGGGGACAGGTAGCGAATGATGGTGGAGAGGAGAGGAAGGGCGGCGACCAGAGCGAGGGTGGAGGCGTAGATGAGGTAGCGGCGGGCCCACTCCAGCCAAGAGAACTCCTCGATGCGCTGCACCAGAGCCCCACTCTCGGCGGCCAGTCTTTGGCGTTCACTCAGCAGCGCCTCTTCAGAGGGGCAGAGTGGAGAGAGTGTAAGGTCAGCTAAAAGGGAGGGAAGGGACCGGACAAGAGCTGATAGGAGAGGAGGCTTTGATTGCTGCCGGCTGGGGTGAGGCAGGGCGGGAGGAGGACGAAGAAGCGCATCTCCAGCAGGCGCCTGGGCAAAGGCAGCGGGTAGCCTTTCACCAGGCCCACCTCTGGCTGCCCCCTTGTCTCATTGTCGCAGGTCAGCTTCAATGAAGCTGAATATTAGGACTGAGAAAGGAAAAATGCCGCTGAATGAGAAACCTGGCTGTATTTGTCGGTCAAGAATTGATAGACGATGGCGGCCACTGCATCTTTGGCGCTTCTTTCAACAGAATCTTTCTGCCAAGTGAAGTTTTTAGTATTCTAGAAGTGGTCTGAGTGGTCTAAATTCAACATTGTTGTAGGAGCAGAGCTGGAAAACGACAGAAACAGAGGCTGCCATAATCTCGGAGCTTCTCATTTTACTTACATAGGCAATGATTGTTAGGCTCGAATCGGTGTCTAGGGCCGTTTATTCAATAACGATTCTTTCTCCCGCCGCCGCATTCCGTCCGCGTTGCCCTAGGAACCTCTTGATTGGATGTTGGCGCCTATCTTACATCACTTCTTTCTCCCTTCCGTATGTGTCATTTGGGTCAAAAGGCAAGTGTTTGATAGGGCGAAATAGAATGGGAGCAGAACAGAGGGAGAATATGTGTAAATGTATCAGGAAGCTTGGTTGTCTAGTTCGGTGGGTTTGTCGGTGCAAGAGAGGACGGAGCCGTCAGCCTTGCTGAGGATGCAGACGGTGCGAATCCAGAGGCCGCGTCCGGAGTCCTCCGCTCCCTTCGCTCGACGCAGTCCCTCACACATCTCCTTCCCTCCTCCCATATCCTTGCACTCCCTCCAACACCAGCCACATACATCTTTCATACCCTTTTCTTTGCATCCCTTTGAGTTTGCCCTAAATGGAAAAATGGACTATCGGTAATCATTATTAAGAAGTTCTGAGTGATACATGAGGCTAGAAAGCAGGGATGTAAAGGCTTACTTGAGCTTGCCCTCGGCAAGAATGAAAAGGCAGGCGAAAATAGCTGAAAACGAGGTTTCTATATCGCATCGAAAATCAATAACTAAGTCAATGCAACCGGCAGCGTAGGCTTTCATAGCAGTAGGCAGAGTTTTTGTGGGCTTTAGGAATGAGTGGGCGAAAGTGGCATTATATAGCACGTGGCTGTCAATTTACTGCCATTGACCTCATTTGGGCCCTCTCTCGTTACAAAGCAGAGAGAGGCTCAAATTGGATGGAAATTTATCGTGCCATTATCTGCGTAGCAAGCAGCGCTCATCAATATTTGTAAAGACAAATTTAACCTCATGTATTTTGCAAAATTAGCTCATAAAAAACCTAGAAATCATATCATTTGTCAAAACCAAATATCTGCGGCATTTTTATCTGTATTTGGCAAAACGTAAAAAAGAAATGCAGTTTTAAGTCACGCCTTTACACATCTTCGTCATCAAATAACAACTATAAATTTGATTTGAGCCGGGGTTAAAAAAAACAGGCGGCCCGAGGGTTGACTCTCAAACCAACAAAAACAAAAAAAAAGAAAAAACAAAATAAAAAAAAAAAAAAAAAAAAAAAACAAATTTACATATATGCATATTCTGCGTTCCTTTGTTCGAAGTCTTTTCGTTTGGTTCACTAGGTTTTAATCATGGAACTTTGTAATTCAAAGCATGAAAACGTTTGTAACAGAGCAGGAGTGATACTAGTAAGGCAGGCAGGAGTATAGAATAAGTGTGGTCTAAGCAGGGAGTAGGCAAAGCAAGCAAAGGCTGCTAATCAATAAGCCGCGGCGTACCTGGAACGAGCGCCAGTCATCGCCCACCTTCCTTCCATTTCACCCCCTCACTTGCCTCAAGCCATCATGCAGCCAGCCGTAGAAGCAGTAGACGAGGTCAATCGAACGCCAGACCATTGGTTCTTCATACCCGCCGGCGTCAAGATCATTTTCATCGTAATTCCGCCTCTTTTTAGTCTCCTAATATTACTGACAAAGTTGCTATGGCAACACATGATGATGGAGCAGTGAAGAAATTGAGATCACGGGAGCCCTGATACTGGAGCTAATGGATCCGGTGTACACCCACACACACAATGTGGACATTGTCAACTCCTGGGGAGTCCTTTTCATCCACACCACCACCATCATCACCTTCGTCTACGCCATCGGCAGCGTCATCGTCAACTGGCTCGCCCTCCTCTACTCTTCCGGCGTCTTTCTATCAAGCATCAACCTCGCTGTCTTTATTCCTCCTCCGAAGCTTCCTTAGACGTCTTCAACTAGGGGCTGAGCTTGCAGGAGATGATAATCGCGGGAGGCTTCGCCAACGCCTGGCTGGTGGTTACCGGCTACTGCGGAGACGTCTCCTGGCACGCCGGCTATGACACCACACACAAATACGCATGGGTCACCGTAAGCAAATTTCCCTCCTCTTCTTCCTCAAATAACTTTTGGTCAAAGAACTTGCTAGAGCTAGTTGGAAGATTTGAAGATAATTAGATGGGGATTGCCAGGCGCTGTCAGTATTGAACGTGGTGGTGTTCTTGTTCCTGTGCCTGGTGAACGGGTTCAAGGCGGCGGTAGACCGACTGAATCGCCGTCGCAGGAAACAACAGCAGCGTCAATCCCTCTACGCCCCACGTCCTCGACCCCTTCGCCCTCAATCCCTTGCCTGACTCACACTAGCATCCGTCTGCTGATTTCTTTCACACCATCATTTATTTCGTTCATTAGATGAGGAAAGCATTGCCATGGATTGTTTCGAATAACACTGTGTATCTATTTTGTCTATTTTTTATTTATTTTTATTTTTTTCATTTATCTATCTATTTTATCTATTTTGCTCTGTATTGCATTTATCGCGACTTATTGATCTCAGAAACTAGTCCGTTTAATAAGGACGTAGTATATTTTGTGTCAAGCGTACATGGACAATACTGAAAAAGCATAGTTGTATATGGTGAAAACGATAGCACGATAGACCCTCGAAAGCAAATTTGGACAATAATAAAACGGCTACATAACAAGGCACTCGTTCGCTATAATAGAACTAGCTAGCTTACAAGCGTTCAAGATTGCAGCAAAGCAAAAGCACCGATATCTTTGGCAAAACGGGAGTATTCCAGAGCGAGCTGTTAGCAATGTATGGGCAATATGTGGGGAGTAGTTGTGGTAAACTAGCAGCCAGGCTGTTTGTGTTGGCGAGAGATTTTCTTCTTCTTTGCCTCTTCATTCTTAGGCGGTGGGGATGTGGCGGAAGCTTCATGGCGCCCGTAGAGACTGCAAAAACACCAGTTCCAGCTGTACATTTGAGAAGGAGAATGATGAGGAGTGACTATTTGTAGGTCTCGGAACGGATGTAGTCCATGAGGTGGGAGACGCCGAGGTTCAGCTGCTCCTGGATCGGCGGCACCCACGGATTGAAGTCCAGTTTCAGCACCTATTCAGCAATTCACATTATTATGCCAGCTTTTGACTTCTTCGCATATTTTTGGTCGCTTAGTCTCGGCTAGTGAAATATTGCCCTTCTGATATAGCTAGCCGATAGTTTGCCTGGAAAAGGCTGACCTGGCGCGGGCCAATGAGATCGAGTTGGCCGAGCTGGGGCGGAAGAATGGTGAGGCGATTGCCCTGCAGGTGAAGCTCTCGGAGACGCTCCAGCTCTCCGATTTCCTTCGGCAGGTAGATCAGGTCGTTCTCCCGCAGCACTAGCTGCCAACCCTCACTCTACTCCCTCACTATCCTCACTAGGCACCAATAAGTGGCTAACAATCTGCAGGTTCTTCAGGTTGCGCACCTCTGCTGGCAGAACCTCGAAATCATTGTCGCCCAGGTAGAGCGCACGCAGCGTTTCTGCAATGCCCTTAGTTCAGCCCATTCTTATCTTGTCCCCAGTCAATCGAACCGATCATAAAGAAATTGCCAGGGAGGCAGCGTTCGTTGATGTTGTTGTAGGTGAGGTCCAGGATTTCCAGGGCCTTCAAGCCTTCCAGCTGATGAGGGGTTTGGAAAATGGGTCAAAAAGCAATACCTGAAAGGAGCCGAAGCCACGGGGCAGGACAGAAAGACGATTCATGCCGAGGTTGAGGACGCGAAGGCGAGGAAGGCTGCTGAGAGAGGTGGGAAGCTCCTCGATCTGGTTGTTCCATAGGTTGAGGATCTCGAGGCCGGTGAGCTCCGCGATGCCGGGCGGGATGATGGTGATTTTGTTGTGGCTCAGGGTGAGACGGGTGATGGCGGAGTTTTGGAAGATTTCTCCGATCTCCCCGAAATTCGCGATATTTCGGTCCGAGCGGTCCAGCCAGCCCGCCTCTTTGCCTTCTACAATCATGCTCTTATTATACTGCTGAATTTTACCATTCATCGTCGAAAACATTTATCGAATAAAGAGTGAAAAATAGATTGTCATAAGCTGGCCATAAATCAATTGTGAATCTCGCAATATAATATAAGCTAGCCAGAAGAAGAATAAACCGGGCGTTTTGGCATCCTCCTTCTTGCCTCCAAAGACGGCGGGCATGTCGAGCTTCGTTGGGCCAGAGGAGAAAGCAGGGAAGTGTGAGGAAGCTAGAGGCTGTGTACAAGGCTGTGCAGCCTCCTTCTAGCACCCCAGGTGGTACATAAGACGCCGGCATTAAAACACTGCCAGCAGCTGAAGAGGCGGCGCAGCGAGCGGCTTTAGTCCTGCTGTAGGGTAGGTCTGTAGGTATCTGCGCAATTCCAGCAGTAGGCAATGTCCAGTCTGGCTTGGCCCAGAAGAGAGACGTGTCTTTAGAGCTGAAGCTGATGGCGTCCAGCAGCAAGGGCGGCGTCTACGGGGCTCCGATCCCGGACCACCGGAAGAAATGGGACGTGGCGGAGTACGAGCAGAAGGCCAAGGAGCGCCTCGACACCGCTGCCCTAGAGCAGCAGGTTCTGCCTCCTCTCCTATCTCTCGACCCTATGCTATCCTCCCGCTTGTCCTCCAGGTGAAGGAACACTTCAAGAAGAAGGAGAAGATCCGCCGGGAGGAGCTCAAGCCGCGCGACTTCAAGGCACTATCCTCCTTACATTGGCTGGAAGATGGGGAGTGATGAGGGAGTTGCTGTAGGTGGACTTGGAGTCGCGGATCGGTAAGACGGTCGTGATAACGAAGACGACGCCGGCGGCGGAGAGCGGAGGCTACTACTGCGATGTATGCGACTGCACCGTCAAGGACAGCATCAACTTCCTCGACCACATCAACGGAAAGAAGCGTTCAAGCCCTATTGACCCTCTCTTCTTGCGCTTTTGTGAGGAAAAGAGGGATTGCAGATCAGAAGCATCTGGGGATGTCGATGCGGGTGAAGAAGTCTACGGTGGACGACGTGAAGGCCCGCTTTGATGCCAAGATCGCCGAACATGAGCAGAAGAAGAAAGAAATCGACTTCCAGGTACAACGAAATCGACCTCAATCTATGATTTGCCGCTTTATTGAAAGCACTAAAGTGAGCAAGTATGAGGAACAAAGTCTTATAGTGTCATTAGTTTTATTAATCTTTTATTTCTCGATGATTACTGGTCTTTAATCTAACTACGAAAAGTTTTACAAATGTGCAAAAAACAATGAATTATTTGAGGAGCGGTTGAAAGACCTGGAAGAAGAGGAACAAAAGCTTGCGGAATACCGGAAGCAGAAAAAGCTAGACCTCAAGGCTCGCAAGCGGAAAGCTCCAAAGTTTCCATTCTTTTCAATTCCTCAACTGGGTAGGGAATGAGAAAAATGATTGAGGGATGAGGATATGGGCGGAGGTATGGACCCCGCCATGGCCGCCATGATGGGCTTCGCTGGATTCGGCTCTTCCAAGAAATAACCCTTACTAGCCATCCTCATTCCTACTTTGTGTACATATTATTTTTCACTGCGATTTGTTTGTGTTGTACAAAATAAACAATTCTGCGTCCATTTTCATTTGATTTCGCCTGGGATATGGCTATCCTTGCAGATTTCTCAAAACAAAGTAAACAAAGGAAACGAGAGCTCTAAAAGCCGAAGAAGCCTAAAATGATGCTGATACAATGGCTCACGCTGACTGTTTTGGCGACAGCGGCCTCGAGTCAGCGAACACTGGTTCTCAGCCATTTTCTGCACCCACTTCCCTTCGAACTGGAGATTTGCAGTCGCTGGACGAGCGCATCCACAACCTGCAGGAGAACATGCTCCGCAAGCCCGTCTTCAAGCTCAACGGCGACAAGTTCCGCACCTACGTCAAGGTTCCTCTCCCCCCTCCTCCCTTGAGCTTTTGCTGAGCAGGACATTGCAGGGCGCCCCCCGCAACTACTCCATGATCGTCATGCTCACGGCGCTGGCGCCTGGGCGAGGCTGCGGGATCTGCCGCCAGGCCTACGAGGAGTACGAGATCGTGGCCAACAGCCATCGCTACGGAGCCCTTCACGCCAAAAGCCTCTACTTCGCCCTCGCCGACTTCGACGACGCTCAGGACGTCTTCCAGCAGGTATTCTTCGTCTTCCTGGCGCCAGTGATGGTGGGAGAATAGGTGGGAGAGTGTGCAGCTGAACCTGAACACGGCGCCGGTGATCATCCACTTCCCGCCTAAAGGTGGTCGGAAGAAGGGCGACACCATGGACATACAGCGCGTGGGCTTCCATGCGGAGGCCTTGCAGAAGTGGGTGCTGGAGCGGACCGATGTCCCCATCCGCGTCCTTCGACCACCCAACTATGCTGGGCCCGTTGTCATCGGTTCTCTTTCCCACCAACTCCTTTCTCCAGTCATGACAGGTTTCAATTGCGGCAGGTCTGTTGGTGATGCTGGTCGGTGGTCTGCTGTACATGCGGCGGAACAACCTGGAGTTCCTGTACAACCGGACGACTTGGGGCGTGGTGGCCCTGTGCATCATCTTCGCCTTCCTCAGCGGCCAGATGTGGAACCACATTCGCGGACCGCCTTTCCTTCACACCAACCATCAGACCGGAGCCACCTCCTTCATCTCTGGCTCTAGCCAGATGCAGTTTGTGGCCGAGACCTACATTGTCGCCGCTATGTGTGAGTCTTCCTCTCCAATCCTCTTATTACCTCCCACTTCCACACCCAAAAATAAAGAGCAAAAAGAAATTTGCTTGTTGATAAATTTCTGTAAAAACAAGCGTTCTGTTTTTCGTATCATGAGTTATACACTTTCTTAAAAAAATAAGTTGAAAGAGGGGAAATGAATATTCAGACGCAGCGGTGACGATTGGCGTAATCCTGATGAACAAGGCGATGGACAATGTGAAGGAGGAGCCGGGGAAACGGCGGGTGATGGTCTTTGTTGGTCTCGGCCTATTCGTCGTATTCTTCAGTCTCATCCTCTCCGTCTTCCGCGCCAAGTACCAAGGCTATCCCTACAGGTTTTCCCGATGTTTTTCCTCAATTTCACAATCATCAATGGACTGTTGCAGTTTTCTCTTCAAATGAAGACGGCCAGCGATAGGCTAACTATTGATTGTGGTATTTATGTTGTTGTGAAATGGGCCTAATATCGAGGGCTTTTCGCTGCTTCTTACTGGCGCAATATTGGCTGTCCTTTTTGTGATTGTTATTCTTCTCTCCGCCTAATAGGAACCGTTGATTTATTGCCTCACACAAAAAGGGTTTACTTCTCTCATCAAACGTATCCTGGAATAAAAAGTCGGATCCGCCATTCCCAGCATCCTGCTTACAAAGAAATCAATAATTCATGTGATGATGAGTAGAAAGTTGTGCGCTGGCAGAAAGAGGAAGGGTGGTAGGAAGACAGGAAAAATGGAGCCAGCAGGATACTCCAAAGGCCGCCTCGTAATTCCCGGTATTTTAGGCCCCATTTGGAAAGATGGCAGGAAATTAGGAAACTACGTTTGAGGTGAGCGTCTATACCCAGGCGAGGGTCATCGGGCAGGAGCGGGGACCTACCTACTGCACGGCTTTGTGCATGCCTCGCTAGCGGGTCGGGTGGAGACGGAGGCGGCGGAGGACGGGGCTGCTCTGGTGGTCAGCGTCCGTGGACGCACGGGCGGGGAGGATCGTCTGCCTCGCCTTGGTGCCGTCGTCACCGCTCGCGTCCTACTCATCACCAATCGCTTTCTCAAGGTATCAATGGCAGAGTTTAGTTTACAATTTCATGGTTCACATTTTGCAAAATTCTTTTCTGAGTTGTAGTGTTTAGAAGCTAAACTAAAGATGTAAAGTGGCATTTTGTAGGTGGAGATTCTATGCGTGGAGGCAGGAGTGCTGCCGCATGCGTTCAGCGGGGAGATCCGTCGGGAGGATGTGACGGAGAAGGACAAGGACCGCGTGGATATCCCCGCCTCCTTCCGCCCCTCCGACCTCATCCTCGCCCGCGTCATCTCCAACGCCGAGAGCACCACCTCCTTCCTCCTATCCACCGCCGAAGATGTCCCCTTCACACTTCCCTCCTCACCCACCCCAGTCCACCAAAGCACTTAACAGGAGCTGGGAGTGGTGCGAGCCCGGTGCAGCGAGGACGGGGAGGTGCTGAGCCCAGTCTCATGGCGCAACCTGGAGTGTCCCAGCTGTCAGCGCATCTTCACCCGGAAACTCGCCCGTCTGCCTCAGATCAATGCCCTGCCCACTTGATGCTTCCTATTTGGTCGCCTATTTTCTCATCTCGAGCCCCTTGAGAGCAGAGAGCTGGTGAATGGGGAAGAAAGGGCAAGAAGGCAGGGCATCTGGGGGCGCTGGGGGGAGGTGGAACAGGTGTGAGGCTGTGTGGCTGCTTCCTGCGAAGCCCCTCATAAACCCCCCTAGCGCGTCTCCTGACAGGAGCATGAACAACTGACGGTCTCTGCTGGCCTCCTGGCCTAACAGCCCCTTCCTCCCCGCCTGCCGCCAAGACTCCTTCTCTTCCTCTACTTTCTCGGCAGACCAACCAGATTCCAGGACACACACACCAGCACAAACACACAGCACGGTATGGCAACAGTGAGAGCGAGAAGCAATCCGGAGAGAATCGCTGACATTTGACTGGGATCTAGGGGAATAGCAGCTCACAATTGGACTGAGTTGGTTCGAGTCGAAACAGAACAAGAGCGAAACGGGGCCATGAACAGGGAACAGCGAATGGAAGCTAGGTGGAGGCGAGGACGGGGCTGGGCGGTCGGGAGGGCGGGGTGAGTGGGCTGGCGCGGGAGAGGAGGGAGGAGAGGGCATCGATGGGGTCCTCGGGGGCCTGGCTGGCGGTGGAGTGGGTGTGAGGGGTATGGTCAGGGGAGGGTCGCTGAAGGGCGGCGCGAAGGTCGGCGATGTAGTCGAGGACGGCCTGGAGGACGTCCAGCTCCCCGGAGCCCGCGCCCAGGCTACCCGCCGGCACCAGCCCGGCCAGGATCTTCAGCGTCGCCGCCTGCTCCGCTGCCTCGGAGCGACGCCCACTAGCCTTTCGTACTTTGCCTGCAAATATGAGCAGTTCAAGTTTTGCAAAAGTGAAAAGGAAGAGAGTTGAATGAGTGACGGGAAAAGGGGGAAGAATAGATGGAACCGGAGGGAATGGTGGAGTAGGAAGTGGAAGGCTTGTCCTGGCTGCTGGCTTTCATGATTCCAGGGCTGGCTGAGGGGTAGAGCGGGTGGGGAATGAGACAGGAGCTTTGCTGGAGCTGAGCTGATCTGAAAGAGGCTGGTGGTGTTGGGAATCGATGAGGGGAGGCAGGCACGGCGAGGCAGACAGAGCAAACGCGCCTTGCACACTGAGCAGGAATGGAGGAGGAGTGGAGGATAAGTATGGGGGTGGTGTGGAGGGGAATGAAGAGTGTTGATGGAGGCTGCAGCTTGCAGCTTTCCCAAGGCTGAGCAGGCAGTGTGGGTGCTGAGGCTGTGGGCGAGAGTGAGAGAGCGGGAGAGAGAGTCTGGCGGGAGGGAAAGGAGGCAGATGGCGGAAGGGAAGAGCCACACACACACCCCCACCGCCTCTCTCGCCCCAGCTGCCCACGGATCGATGTTCCCCTCCAACCCTCCTCCTCCAGCCACCCCCTCCACCTCTCCTCCCACACTTCGCCACCCCCCTACCCCCCTACATCGCCTGTCCAGGTGCGCTCCTTCTCGCTCCCTCCGCCCCCCTTGCACTTCCTTCAAGGCTACAGGGAGAACGGGTGGAAGAAGCAGGGACTGAGCCGAGGCAGCAAAGCCATTCAGCTGTTCCCCACGGGGAGGGCGGCTGATATGGGATAAGTGATGAAGGAGGGGGAGAATGGAGGGTAGGCTAGGAGGAGGAGGAGGGAAGTGATGCGGGAACAACTGGAGAAGCGGCGGGCGGGCGGACTTCAGCTGTCGCCCTTCAGCTGTCCGCCAAATGAAAATCTCTCCCCAGCCCCTCCGCCCGTCTGAATTACGCCGCGGATGGCGAACAGATGCCCCCCAGCTCCAAGCCCCCCTCCTGCTCCAAACACACACCTAGCTACTTCACCACTCTCGTTTTCTCCTTTTCTCCAATCAACCAGAAGCCCCAGCTCTACTAGAAAGCTGCAGAGAAGGAGGAGGTATTGAGAGTGGAGAAGAAGGAGGGATGATGAGGAGTGACAGGATGGAGGAGGCCGGTGTTATGCTGCTGTGCGAGAGGGCCAGTGAACAGATGCAAGGGGCACTGGCTGCCTTTTTGGGGCCACAAAGCGGACACCTGCTTCGGAAATCCTCTGCGGACCTCACCCCCATACCCCCCTGCCCGCCAGACCTCCAGCCCTCTCAGCACCGCCCTCCATCTCATTAGTGCGAAAGCACCCGGCTACCCTAGATCCACCCTTTACCGCATCACAGACCAAGGCCTCCCTATATTGCACCTCCCCATTTGCACCCTTCCCCCGTCCCTAAGCCCGCCTCGCAACAACATCCGTCCCCCAAAAAGCCCAAGCAGAAAAGGCGGAAAAAGCTGGAAAAGAGTGGGAACAAGGACTAAGCTTGAGCAGAAGAAGAGGGCGAAATTGACTTGAGAGGCGAAAGGCCTCTTTGCATCTGTTATTTACGCCGTTGTGGAGCGGGGCGCTGCTGTGGGCCTCAGCCCTTCTGTCCCTCCGCCAGCAGCCCCCCCCTCACTACATCTGTTATTATTCAAGCTTTCACCCATAGCTCCTCCATACCCCCTCCCCCCTCCGCCCCTTAACCCCGCCCCCTTCCGAGGAGGGGGGCGCCTGTTCCTAGCCTGCTGGCGCGCGCTCTGGCCCCAGCTACCTTTGTCCGCCCATGCGCACAGATGGGCTATGGGGGGCGGTGAGGGGTTGGGGGGGAGCTGGCTGGAGTTTTGAATTTCGCCCAGCTCAACCCCCTGACAACACCTGCTCCACACACAACTTCAGCCCTGACAGACCGCCTGCTGGCCCCGGGTGGCTGAAGGAGCTGGGGGTGAACAGCTGTTCCGCATTGGGTCATCCTTGGGGACGTCATCCGGCCTCAGCCAAGTGGACAGCGGCAGATGCTTGGAGAGATCCAATTCGAGCCCCCTCCCAGCCCTCTTCCTCTAATCAACCAGCTCCACCACCAGGCCAAGCCCCCCGGAGCAAAAGCCAAACCGCATATGGCCTTCCAGCCGCCATTGCGCGAGCCCAAAGCCAGCGGGCCTAGGCAAACAGCCGAGCAGCGAAAACAGGCCGGGGAGAGGCGAGGAGATGGAGGGCTGAGAGTAGAAGGAATGTCTGGGCCTGTGTCCGTCCAGAGAGTGTGACACAGGTGTGACCGTGGTGGCGCTCTGTGTAGTGGGAGGTGGGGCAGGTGTGAAGGCGGTTTGAGGAGGGAGGAGGTGAGGGGAGGAGTAGAGAGGGGGAGGAGGGGGGCCCAGGCCCACCCATGGCGCGTGTCTGTTTGCACACCTGCATTGCTCCAGAAAAGGGCGTTGCTGGGCCCCGCCTCCCTCCCTCCAGCCCCATCTTT
Source organism: Ptycholaimellus sp. GST1_10 (assembly GCA_030248095.1). Lineage (NCBI taxonomy): Eukaryota > Metazoa > Nematoda > Chromadorea > Chromadorida > Chromadoridae > Ptycholaimellus > Ptycholaimellus sp. GST1_10. The sequence continues at coordinate 26,954 of JASANA010001237.1, forward strand.
TGCCCTTTGTCAGCGCCGTTGGGGAATGCAGCAGAGGCGACGATTGGACGATAAATCAGGCCTAGCGGAAGGCAGGCCTGCTCTTGGCTGGTGCGAGGCCGAAAAAACGCTCGGCTGAACAGGTGCGGGCGGGGTTGGGGAGGGGGAGCGGGCTAAGCAGGTGTAGGCCGCTGAACAGGTGTAGAAATCCGCATCAAACGCCTGCTGCAGACAGAGGGGGGGCAGGGGGGCAAGAGGGGTACAGGCAGGAGGACATAGATTCACACCATGAGGCAGGAGGGAGGCAGGCCACCTGACATTTGTCAAGATGTCAGCTTGCCTTAAATGGCTTCAAGCACCTTCTGCTGCCCCCGCCTTTGGCCCCCAGGACTCCGGAGGGAACACATGTTCCCCTTCTCTGCCTCCTAAAGGGCAGATGTGCAGCGAGTGAGTGAGGAGAAAAGACTGGCTGGCTGGCGGCTCGGTCAAGGTGACAGGGGGCTGGATTGGTGGGGAATGAGGGAAGGCCAATTGGAGGTGATAAAGAGGAGGCAACCGTTTGACCCCGAACAACTCTCCCGCCGACCCTTTGTTACAACCAGGCGCCCGGATAAACATTCCTCGCCTTTCCACATCCGATTAGCGAAAAAACAAATCAGAGCCAGTCGATGCTGTAGACTGAGTCAGGAATGCCAAAGGAGAGTGTCGGCATAAGAAAGTGGGCAAGGTGAGAAATGGCAGAAGAGGAGGAGAGAAAATGGAAAGAAAACAAAGCGAGGATGAAGGGAGCGGCAGAGGAATGGGCGGAGGAGCCTTGACCTAGAAGTCTGGCGACCCTTGGCCCCTCGCTCCTTTTGTGCCGCGACGTAAAAAGCCGACCGCCTCCCTTCCGGGGTCACCAGTCGCTCGAACTCTTTGTCCCTCACTCCGCCCGCCATGCTCCTCCAATTGCTGCCAATCGCTGCTCTTGCCACCGGTTCGCCAGCCAAGGCCGGAATCCATTCGATCCTTTCTTGTCCAGGGGCCAGTGCGGTGTCGGATGTGTGTCGGGATGCGCGAAATCCCGGCTACCACTGCCTGGACTATCGAAACCGGCCACAACGGCACCTGGAGACTGAGGTGAGCTCTAGAGAGAAGCTGTTGAGGAGCTGAAAAGGTGAATGGGAATGACAGATGTGGTGGTTCGACTGGACGGAGGGTCGCTGTCATCGAATGCTCTACCTCGGCTGCGGCGGCAACTTCAATCGCTTCCGCCGTCGTGAAGACTGCCAACGACACTGCTTCAAATCCCGTTCTCTTCGCGCTTCTTCAGATCCAGAAATGGCCAGACACCTGTACTTGATTCCAGGCCCTACTTGGCAGCCTTCCAGAGACCCGGCAAGCACTAGCAAGCAAGGCAGGCTTTTCAATTCTCAACCCAGTGAAAGACCTAGGCTAAAAATGATGCAGAGAAGGAGGCATCCGCCCCAAAAGAAGGATTGGAAGCGGAGCTAGAGCAGACAAGCTTCGCCAGCTACCGGCAGTGTCTGAAGCAGCTGGAGCCAAAAGCCCGCGCCGACCTCGCCTCTGCCAACCAACGCGCAGAACTCGACGACGTCATCTCGCTTCGAGCCACAGTTCCAACTACTGCCTCTCATCTCTGCTCAATGGGCCAGCATTTCCTGCGCAGTGGGATGGGAGAGTGAAGAAACCGACGCTTTGGCCCGGCGGCGTCCTGCCCTACGACCTGGACCCTGGCCTCAACAGCGAGGAGCGCCAGAAATTGGCCTGCGTCTTGCGGTTCTTTGAGGTTCGATTGTTGAGCTGGAGTGTGGGGAGGGAAGAGTGAGGAGAGGTGGCAGGAGAAGACCTGTATTCGTCTGCAACCGTACAAGGAGGGTGACGCGGACTACATCTACTTCACCAGCCGCCACTTCGGCTGCTACTCCAGCGATGTGGGCAAGGCCGGCGGACGGCACACCATCAACCTGGATCGACAGCACTCACACTGCTGGCTCCACGGAACCATCATTCACGGTAGACCCTACAAACGTATGTCCTGCCCTCCCCAGCAAAGTTTCCCTGGACCAGAATTGATGCACGCCCTGGGCTTCTTCCACGAGCATGCTCGAGAGGACCGCGATGAATTCATCTCCATCAACTGGTCCAACGTTGCCTGTTCTTACTTTTTTGCGCATCCCCTCAGTATTGATTAGAAAGCGGATTTCATTTGCAGCCTACAACACGAAAGAGTTCCAGAAGGCACGTCAGAGGGGCCTGGACTATGAAGGTCTCTTGGAGTACGACTACCGCAGGTTCACCTGCCTCAGCTCTGCGATCAATGGAAGTAAATGAGTGTCTGGTGAAGTGTGATGCACTACCCGCGCACAACGGCTGGGAAGACGGTGATGTCGGCTGCCAGAGCCCCAATCATAGCCAACAACGACGCCATGGGCAACCGTCAAGCCGCCTCCGACCTCGACGTTGCCAAGATCAACCTCCTTTACCAGTGCAGCGGTTCTACAAACCCTCTCATTGGAAAGAATTCAAGAAAGCCAAGTGGTATTGCCTTCAGCTGAGCTCAAGGCCGCGCGCAAAGTGATCGACGAGGATCGCAAACTGCTGGAGAAGATGGAGAAGGAGGAGTCCGCCAGTTCTTCCTCCTCCACTACTACTACCACCACAACCACAACCACCAGCACCTCCAAGCCTTTCGTGCCCACCAAACCTGTCGACAGTTACCGCCTCTTCCAAGAATCAATTTTGCACCTCATTAGCTCGGTCTTCCAGTCGTGTACGCCAAGTGTGTGTCGGGCAGCAACGGCTTCTGGAATGTGAAGACGAGCTCCTGCTTCTGGTGGTGAGTGCCTTTGAGCCACCCCTTCACCTTCCAATCCTCCTGCTACCCCTACCTCTCTACAGGAACACAACCTACATGAACTGGTACGATGCCATGAGCAACTGCTCTGCTCTAGCTCCCGCCAAGTCCCTCGGTCGCCTCGCCTGGATCTCAGATGCAGAGACTCTGCGCCTCCTTCGCTCCCGACTCCCCAGCTACCACTACTGGATCGGACTCAAGGTGGTAGCAAAGCATTTGAAAGCGATGACTGGGAGGGCTAACGGAGCTGCTCAGGCCATCATTCGACAGTCCACGAACCTGACGAGCGGCGGCTGGGCCTACTACAACAGCAGCGAGCGCTGGTCCTATCGCAAGGTCTTCGACCCCAGCACCGAGGGCGTCCGAGTCTACCTGGCCAGGGACAAGGGCGACTGTCTCGTCTATGCTTCTGTACCATCTCACTCTGTTTACTTCAACTATCGGGCAGAGCTCAAAACCTTTTTTCAGAACTACTGGCAGGATGATCTTTGCTACAACAGTCAGGCCTTCCTCTGCGAGTTTGTCCCAGGTTAAAATGACCTGGTCAAAATTGAGGCCTACATACATTCAGTGAGCCATTTTTCAGAGCAAAAACCAGCGCAAACTAGTGGCATCAGTAAAGGTTAATTTCATCTGGCAGATTTGTATTCAAAAGGGTCTTAATTCAGCCACGAAAACCCGGAATAGCAAGAAGTCTACAAAAATCAAGAAGGAGTCCAAAACTAATGCCCGTAAAAGCAGCCCAGAAGCTATTCTATCCAAAAGCTACGAGTACGGTTTGTCTCCTTTTCTACCTGTTTGTTTTCAATGTCTTTCGAAGCGTGTTTCCTGCAGAATCGAAAGAGTTGGAGCGAGCTGAGGAGATAGGCATCCGTGTGGTCGGCAGTCAATCGCGTAGGGAGACTGTCGGGCGAGTTGAGGTTCCCTACTTATCTTCCTCATCTAACTGCCCAGAAGAAGTCCTAATGTGCCGTAGGTGTTTGCGTTCGGTGAATGGGGCACAGTATGCAGCGATGCCTGGGATGACGACGATGCCAAAGTTGTCTGCAGCAAGCTCAAATATCCTCGGTTTCGTCTCTATTCTAACTGACCGCTTTAAGTGGCATGAAGGATGTGTTGCGGAAGAAAAGAGGTGATTGAAGGGGCGAGGCGTTGGTGAAGGGGAAGGGCTACTCGGTGGGGACGCAGGGGCACATCTGGCTGGACGACGTGAAGTGCAAGGGGGACGAGGAGGAACTCATGGACTGCCGACACAACCCACTGGGCGAGCACAACTGCAGTCATCTGGAGGACGCCGGCATACGCTGCTTCTTCTAGCGACCTCACCTTTCCACTGCTGCTCAATAGTACTTTGCAAGGCTCTTTTTGGCACCTCCGTGATGACCTTTTCTGTCCCGGTGATTCAGACAGATTGTGATAGAAGTTTTGTCAATTGGAGCAGCAGAAGGCTCGGGCCTGGGCCTGGTTGAATGTACAGGTGTAGCCGTTTGGACAAACGCTCCGCCCGACAAAACACACCACCGGGCTCTGCAAAGCCACTCCTAGAATGGGAGCAAATGCTGGGCTGAGGCCAACCCCGGTAGTGGGGAAGAGGAAGGGTCGGGAAGGGCTGGAGCAGTAATTGCTGCTCTGCTGCCCTCCTCTGTTGCCGCCGCTGCAGCAATAGGCGCGCCCATCCGGGGGAGAGCTGGCAGTGCAGCTGTAGCCCGTTGGACAGCGATCAACGGCTCCCAGGGTGCACACCAATGGGCTCTGTTCCAGTCACCAATTCTCACCGATTATGAGCCGTTCTGGAAGTGGAACCTGAGTGGAGGGGAATAGGAAGGCAGTGCGGCCAGTGGGGCAGCCGTTGGACGCAGATGGCGGGGATGGGGCTGGAGTGGCGACTGTTTGCGGGTTGCAGGCGAGCATCTGAGCGCGGAAAGCGGACTGGCTGCACATTGTCTCGCGTATCCAGGGCAGGAAGCGGGAGACCTGGCATTGGCCGCCTTGGCCCAATGAGAGGATGGAAAGGGGAAGCCAACATCGGTGTACTCTCCGTACTCGGCAAAGCCGGGCCGGCCGCAGTTCTCGGGGCCGGAGGAGACCACGCCGGCCACCTGCCAGCGCCCGTCCGCCTGGCGGTAGTTCAGTGGGCCGCCCGAGTCACCCTCAAGCCCCGCTTCCATTGACACCCTGGTCCTCAGTTGAGATGAAGGGGTGAAAGGACTGTGCAAGAGTCGCGGACGGTGGCACTGGCGCAGATGACGTTTGGGGCAGCGAAGCGGCATTGCTGCGGCGGCACATAGCTGACGCGAGTCTCCCGCGGTTGATCTGAGGAGGACTAATTGAGACTGAGAGGAAGGGGGAGAATGATGGAGATGGACTAGGAGTGGTGCCCCTGGAGTCGATGTCGCCCCAGCCAGTGACCACGAAGCTGGCGCCACTGCTGAAGCTCTGCTGCTGCTGCTGCGGCAGACAGGCAGCGCCCACGTTTCCCGTCAACCGCACTGGCCTTTCAAGCATTTCATTCATCGAAGCTTTCATAAACTTATCATTGTGGAACATGTTGGGGTTCTTTAGGCAACAATTTGTTCATAGAGTAAGAAATTAGACCTCCCAAGTTGGGCTTAGTTCCTTTCGTTAGAGATTATTGCGCAAATCTGCATTGACTCGGATGCAGACGTAGCCAGACTTTTCGGTCACACAAGATGATGTTAAATTTGCGATGTTAGAGATTGTGGGGCAAATCTGCATAGGATGGAATGACGGCGTATCCAGAGATATCGGGCATACGATCCTTGTAATTAATCAAGGCATAGTGGCGATATCCTTGGGGTGGGGCTAAATATTCCGGCATACGATAAGAATATTTTTCATTCTCTTGGGTAGGCTAGGTATATTAGGGTTATTTTGCGATGTTAGAGATTGTTGGGCATAGCTGGATAGACTTGGATGGTGTAAACTCTAGTTTTGACATAAACAATGTGAACTTTTTATGATATTGAAACACTAAAATCAATTTTTTTTGTAAAAAAAACGACGTAATTTCGAAAAAAAAACGAATTAATCTACTTATTAAGATGATTCGAATGGTAATCGAATCATGAAAATTCATTGAGAAATATTGAAGTTATGAGCGATTAATATATCAGCCATTTTCAAACCTTCAAAAATTTGCAAAAAACCATGTTCGAGTTTGAAGCTCTTTTATTGCACCAAATTTCTTAGAATTGTGTCTAGTTACAAAAGAATGGTGGGCAGAAGTTTTCGGCAACCCACTTTTTGAAACCTTTGACCATCTCCGTAGTTAGACAAAATGCGGCAGTACAATAATCTCTGACGTTGGAGTCTAAATTATTACTGAAATGGTGAATCTCCGCTTCAGTGTTTTTCTCTCTTAGCTGGTCTCTTTTTAATGCTTGCAATAAAAATAGCTTGGGCATAAAGGTGATGAAATTTATTTGATTCATCTTATCATGAAACTAGCTTGGGCCATAAGGTGATGAAATTAAATCTGACACTTATCAGGAAAATATGCTTACTAAATTTTGAACTTTACTAAAGAGCTAAGAGAGCCCAGAAAATTTTCACCATTGTTCTTTATTAAATTTATGACAGGTTAGAGTAAATCATAATTGATTTTATTTTAATTGATTTGCACAAAATCTTTGCATTTAAATTTCCATTATATGAAATTAATGGTGGTAGCAAAAACGAAAACTGGGAAAATATTAGAAAATTATTCAAAATATTACTTTTTCATTATAATGCATATTTTTGCTCAATGTTAAAATATGTTTAGTTTTTATTTATAGCTCTACCCAAACAATAATTCTAGGGTGGCCAAAATTTCCTGGGCTCTCTTAGCTCTTTAGTAAAGTTCAAAATTTAGTAAGCATATTTTCCTGATAAGTGTCAGATTTAATTTCATCACCTTATGGCCCAAGCTAGTTTCATGATAAGATGAATCAAATAAATTTCATCACCTTTATGCCCAAGCTATTTTTATTGCAAGCATTAAAAAAAGACCAGCTAAGAGAGAAAAACACTGAAGCGGAGATTCACCATTTCAGTAATTTCATCCAATTTGAACAGCCAAAGGCCAATAAACAGCCTAACGCCCAATACAATGCCTTATATGGTATGGTACTGTTATTATATGCTATGTTACCTATATGGTGCTGTTATTGAGGCCAAAATCCCCTTAAAATGCCCCAAGACGAAGTTGATGATGAGCTGCTTGTACACCATGGCCTGGTAGAAGCCCATGAAGACAATGTGTAAGCAAATGGGCAAAAGATTCGTAATCTACTCCCCAATTTACCTATATGGTGCGGTTATTGAGGCCAAAAACCCCTTAAAATGCCCCAAGACGAAGTTGATGATGAGCTGCTTGTACACCACGGCCTGTTAGAAGCCCATGAAGACAATGTGTAAGCAAATGGACAAAAGATTCGTAATCTACGCCCCAATTTACCTATATGGTGCGGTTATTGAGGCCAAAAACCCTGTAAAATGCCCCAAGACGAAGTTGGTGATGAGCTGCTTGTACACCATGGCCTGGTAGAAGCCCATGAAGACCAGATTTGCACCTATGGTTGTTTGGTATCAAATCGTATATATTTTTTGAGCCGGTTTCATATCTAGACTCAAAATTAACTTAAAACATTGCCACTGGGCAGCATATCATTTTTAGGATCATTACAGTGCACCCTATAAGTCCAAAATGGTCAAAAAATTTTTTTCAAAATTTCAATGTTTTATATACAGGTTTGTGTAGTTTTTTTGCCAGGATTCCGAATCTATCCTTGTTTTTTCCCTCCGAGCATCCTAAAAAAAGTTATTCAAGATTTTCGATTTTTTTTGTAAGGGTCCCCCTTACGTTCAATCAATTTTCCAACCTCAATTTCGGCATAAAGGAGGCCGAAAATCAAAATTCTGGAGGCACCATGGCACCCTCCAGGGTCGATATACTATAGTGACGTTGAGACTGGAGCCCCAGATATTGCCAATCCCCATGCCGAGCAGAACGTACGGCGGACGGCGGACGGCGGACGGCGGACGGCGGACGGCGGACGGCGGACGGATAACGGACGGACACTTTTTAAAAAGTTTTTTGGCCATAACTTGCCAAATTCTCAACCAAATTTGGCAAATTTTTTTTAATTAAAGCTCTGTGTCTGCTGCGTCCATTGAGCCTACACACAGCTCTGTAACATGCCCACGGAATTAATGGCATTGATTCATATTTTCAAAAGCCGTAATAGGGTTGGTCCTTGGCTAAGAGGGGACTGTGCTTACGCTCCGCTCGCACAGCCTTAATTTGGGGTATTTAGAAAAGGACTTGGTTTAGGATCAAACAGAAGTGGTGAGGCCAGGAAAGTCGTGGCTGTTGGCTACCAGGTCAGATTTTGGTTTTTGCGCTGTCACAAGCATCAATTTTGCTAACTGAGCAAGGCGCAGCAAGGCGATATCAGCGGTGTCGCGTGTGGCACCAGGAACGCCAAACCATTCAGCGCCCACTGACCTTTGCTCCCTTCCCTCTGGCACATTCAGCCTCCAAGGCTCTCTCAGATCAGCCTAGAAGCAGGCAGGGCGGGAATGAAGGTTTAAAAACGAGTGCTCGCCGGCGACGACAGTGATGCGGGCAGCGTTGGGATACTCGTCCACGCAGTGCCGCGCCGTGAGCACCATGTCCGTCTGCCCCAGCCCATCCGCCAGTCCCAGCAAACTTCCACCGCAGAAGAGGCCCAGGTTATCTGTCCAGCATCTTTCTCTTATTCTTTCTATTCTTTTCCACGACGCAGAAAAGAGCAGGGCACCAGTCAGAGCCACGAGCCAAGGCCAACCGCCGGGCACATTTTCCGAGCCACCCACTATGCGGAATGCCTAGCAGAATGGGGTAGGATGAGAGAATGAGGATGATAGTTGAGAAGAGAGGAGGCTGACAGACTGGCTGGATGTGACGCCGAGGCCGCAGTTGCAGCCGTTGAAGGGACAGGCGGCCTGTCCCTCCGCCCTCCCCAGCAGAGCGGCCAAGACCAGGAGGAGCATAGCGGCGGGGCGCAAATACATTTCTGGCGCCCGCTTCCTGCCACTCTCCCCTATTCACATTGGCCTCCCATCTCCCTGTTTGCCCGCGGGCTTTCAGACACGGCGCTCCTCTTTGTCCCACTGCGTCACTCCACTGCGCCCCAACTCCACTCACTCCGCTTCTTATTTTTTGCCGCAGCAGTCCTGTTGACGTCAGTTATGCGCTGCCTTTTTCCTGTTCCAGCGGAAGAAGGGATTGTTCGCCCAGCCGGCTCAATACTAAGGTTTTTCCAGGCGGGGGAGTTGGAAGGTGAGCCCTCATGCTGTCATCCTCTCTCTCAGTATGCTGCTCAGTTTCAGCTGCTCCTGGTGTCTAGGAGGTCTTTCCTTCCTAGGTCTGCAACGCACCTACCTGACCTCCCTCGTCCACCATCCACCACACTTCATTTTTCCTTTCTTTCCCCCTTTTAAGAGGCACTTTTTGAGAGCAGCAAGAATCGGCTGGACATACCCCCCTTTTTTTATTGCAGATTCTGAATCTCCATACAATTTTATGTATCTCCACCAATTTTGGGCGAAAAAAACTGAAAATTGGGCTCGCTACAGCTCCAAACGTGAAGGGAGGTCCAAAATTTGCCAAATTTGGAGTTTTAGCGAGTTCAACTTACATTTATAGCAATTTCTAGGTATTTTACACTCAAAATACTAGCATTATGGGTATCGATCGAAAGCTAACAATCTTCCCGACCTGCCTGCGCCCTTGGTTTGTTTCCAATATGCACCTGAATCGAAAAAACCTTAACTAACTAGCTGATTACTAAAATCTGAATTTTCCCATTTTTGTCAAAACATGCCATTTTCATGCCCTCAACTTACATATTCGGGTAAATGACTATCATTTTTGAAATTCTCGTGTAATTTTGGTCTAGAAAATGATGAGAAATCTTTCAAAAAGAGATGTACCAAAGGAAAAAAATTACTTTTGTAAGCCACAGTCAAGAATGGCCCCATGTTATAACATAGGGCACTTTGGCGAAGGTGCAATTTTTGTACTAAAAAAACTTCATGCACTTCTGTAGATCAATATTTCTCAATTTTCTTTTGTGAACTTACTTATCTAGGTCTTTTGCAAATATTTATGAGGAAAAAACCTTGGGTTTCACTTGGAAATTTGTAAAAAGACCCAAAAATCGAAGACAAGTCAAGAATTGGCCCTATGCTACAACATAGGCAAAAAATGACCGAAAAATTTTTGGTCTTGAATTTTGATTGCAATGGCCTAAATCGATACTGCTGCCTCATATACACCAGAAAATGTTATTTTTGTGACCCATTTTGATGAATTTCGAAATTTCATACATTGGGTTTTTATGACCAGCTTAGGGTTAAACTGAGAAAAAATTGTAAATATCAAATTGTAAAATTCATCAAAATGGGTCACAAAAATGACATTTTCTGGTGTATATGAGGCAACAGTATCGATTTAGGCCATTGCAATCAAAATTCAAGACCAAAATTTTTTCGGTCATTTTTTGCCTATGTTGTAGCATAGGGCCAATTCTTGACCTGTCTTCGATTTTTGGGTCTTTTTACAAATTTCCAAGTGAAACCCAAGGTTTTTTCCTCATAAATATTTGCAAAAGACCTATATAAGTAAGTTCACAAAAGAAAATTGAGAAATATTGATCTACAGACGAGCATGAAGTTTTTTAGTACAAAAATTGCACCTTCGCCAAAGTGCCCTATGTTATAACATGGGGCCATTCTTGACTGTGGCTTACAAAAGTGATTTTTTTCCTTTGGTACATCTCTTTTTTAAAGATTTCTCATCATTTTCTAGACCAAAATTACACGAGAATTTCAAAAATGATAGTCATTTAAGTTGAAGGTAAGAAAATGTAAGTTGAAGGCATGAAAATGGCATGTTTTGACAAAAATAGGAAAATTCAGATTTTAGTAATCAGCTAGTTAGTTAAGGTTTTTTCGATTCAGGTGCATATTGGAAACAAACCAAGGGCACAGGCAGGTCGGGAAGATTGTTAGCTTTCGATCGATACCCATAATGCCAGTATTTTGAGTGTAAAATACCTAGAAATTGCTAGAAATGTAAGTTGAACTCGCTAAAACTCAAATTTTGGCAACTTTTCGACCTCCCTTCACGTTTGGAGCTGTAGCGAGCCCAATTTTCAGTATATTTCGTCCAAAATTGGTGGAGATACATAAAATTGTATGGAGATTCAGAATCTGCAATAAAAAAGGGGGGTCAAAAAATTTATGTCCGGCCCCCCTTGTAGGATTCGTGTTGCTACCAAAAACCGGATCTTAAACAGCTTCAGCGCCTCTGCCACCAGTAATCACGTGCAGAAAATCGTGAAAATGAAAGGCAACATTCACTTTTATAGCCGTCAGTCAGTACCGCCAGTTTAGCCTGTTACCGGTTTGGTACCATACACCATAAAAACTGGGCGGAACTCTTCAAATTGACCACTTTTATTGCTAAGTTAAGCTTAGCTAAGTCTGCCACTGGTAATATCATGAAAAAGTTAATTTGTCGCCACAATATCGCTGTAGAACATGCACAATACTGAAACTTTAAATGAAGAAGTCAAAGTGGATGAAAATTTATTTAATTTTGAACACCGCAATTTTGAATTTCAATTTTTCATACAATTTTATTTCAAGACTGATAGAAAAATGGAAATAGATTAATATCTAAAATCGATAGCCAAATCTCACAAAATTGGTGCTTGGAGATGCAAGCAAAAATTTTTGCTCGATTATGGAATCTACTGTTTTCAGTTAGGGCCAAGCGCTTGCTTAATTTTTGTAGTGGACTTTATTCACTACGCATTATGTTTAGGCACATTGGCAAAACCGGCTAAACCCCCATGACTGAGCTCTTTCCTGATCGGTTAGTTTCTCAATGTTTTGATTTGATTTTCACTCGAGTGAACACTGGGAAACAAGGCAGAAGCAGCAATTCCTGTCTAATTAACTGGTAGGGTAGTCAGAGCTCCGAAAGCCGTAGGGCATCGGAAGCCTCACGGGGAATTCACGAAATATTTATTTTTTTCGAGTTATGGCAAGCAACTTTATGTTTTTTGAAAATTCAATCATACATAAATCCCCGGCTTTTCAATAAAACCAGCTGAAATTTTGAGCACAACCTTTAATGGGCTAAGTCTTTATATGGTGCTGCAGATGTTCGAGTTCAAATTAGGCTGCGCACCTATTGGCGATAACCGATATTACCTTGTTTGCACTTTTCATACTTCTTCTAAAGTCTAATCGAACTAGCATTGTGCTTGTTAATGCTCTGCAATTCCCAAAGCTAAAAACAAGTAGTAAAAATCGAAAAAATGGAAATTTCACATGGAAATAAAGGTTCATCAGTAAATCACCCGCAACAAATGTGACCAAAATTTAGACCAAAATTAAGCGATATTTCAACTGAAGCCGGGAATATGCGCAGCCTGACAGTGGAATATATGTATGAGCAGGTAACTGAGAGGTGAGACTACTGTGTAGGTGAGAGGCTACCAGCAAAGCGCGAGCTTTCCTTTTTCCCGGAGGGCAGTGCTGTCAGATAATACCTTTCATTTGCGTCTACGTTGAATCGAGCGATTTTGACTTGCAGTTAAGCTGTTCATTATCTATTCCAGCCATTCAGCAGTTTAGTTTTCTTTTCTTTCTCCTGAGCGCTCTAAAATGATTATTCAGCATGCTACAAACATATGGAGCTTTTTGAATATGTTTTCTTTCATTTTCTTTTGCGCAGTTTAGGCAAGACATAATAAATAACACTTCCGCTTTGCAGAAAGCACAACCGTCAATCACTTGACATCCATCCTAGATGGATCCTAGCCAATTAGAGGCGATTTTTCATGCAAACGAAGTTGCTCACCAACGAGGAATCATCCACCCACGGTTACTCTAGTGATATTTATGAGGCTGTATTCGATAGAAATCCGATTCATGCTCCTCTTGGAAAAAGCTTCTTGATAACCCCATATATTTCTACCCGACAAACATCGTTTTGTTGAGGATCAAAGTATTTCTTGCAGGTTGATTTTAGCAGGGAACGGCATAGGGTTCAGCTTCGATGGGATGCAGAGCTGGGGACTGATAAAGCCTGACGAGCCTGAGAAGGACTTCGTGGAATCCGTCAAGGTCCAGCTTCAGCACGCCCGCCTTCGTCATTGCACCATTAGAAGCCTCGAAATCTCATGGCTTTCCCATAGGTTCCCATTATTCTATTTAAAATATCGAAAATTGCATTTCCTTTTTAATCGTAATTTTTTTTGTGACAGGACCTGATGCTTGGTAGAGGAGACAAAAACTGATGATTTATTCCGAAAACGGATTGATCACCTTCCACGTTTCAGACAAGGCCTGACGCTGGCGAACTTCAGCAAACTCCTGGTAATGCTGAAGGAAGGCAAGCACCGACTGGAGATCGTGAGCCTGAGCAACCTCCTGCTCGGGGACACCGACCTCCCCGACAACAGCACCTTCACTCCCCACTCTTTCGCCAACTTCATCGCCCAGCTCCTACAATGCCTGAAAGACACCGTTCCCTGCTCTCCTGGCCCTACCTTCTCTGCTCCTATCAATGAATGCAGGGCAGCCATAGCAGCATCTATACTCTGGTCCTGGGCCACTTCCCGTTCCTCTACCGCGAGCGCTACCAGGACTTTCGCGGCTTCTTCCACATCCCCGCCCAGATCATCGCCACTTTCCCCCGCCTGCGCCACCTCATTGCCTACGTCTCCGGTGCCTTACATCCTATATGGCCTGGCTGGCATTAGGAGCAGTGAATGTGCAGGCAACTGGAACACCTGGCCCGGCTGGCTTCAGGCTCTGGCCGAGTTGCGTCAGAAGATGGACGCCATCTGGATTTATTTGGACGCACCTGCCTGGACTGCCCGCAACATTGCTGCCGCCATTGCGCAAAGGCCACCACCGCAGGCAATATTTGTCACCCTTTTTGAGTTGTCTGAGAATAGGCAGGTGTAGTGTAGGAACACCTGAGCCTGGAACTGGCGCACCCGTTCATCAAATGGACCTCAGCCAGCTTCCAAGGTTGCTGGATTCTTGATCAGCAGTAGGAAGATGTCATGGATTGAAGCTTCGACGTTGGCTGATCTGGAGAAGGAGGGATTGCTGGAGTTCAACTACGCGGACGCTGAGCATGCTCGCTGGGCCTTCTCCCCTGCCTTCGTTGACCTCAAGCTTCCCATCCCCAACAGCTCTCGCCCTTGTCCCCCTCCAGCCTCCACACCACTTATTATGATGGGCAAGAGCAGCTCTCCTCCAAGGTCTGCAAGGCGGCAGCTGCTGCGAGCCGTTCCTCACTCAGCGCACGCTGCTCCAGACCTACGGCCTCACCCGCGCCGTGGACTTCCTGGCCTTTGCAGCCCGGCAAGAGAACGACGCCAACGCCCAGCACCTACGCCCTGTCTGCTCCGCCGTGCTCCCGCTTCGCTTCACAAGCAGTCGACGCGTTCCCTTTTATCTCAACCCCTTTTATCTCCTCCTATCCTCCTACACCTCCTTACTTTGCCACCAGGAAACCTTCGGGCACCCGTGTGAGACGGCTTTCTGCTTCTGTCAGATCTACAAGGCAGCGCCTCTCCTAGCTCGGCCGCAACCCGATCTGTCAGAGCTAAGTTGGCAGCCTAATTGAGGAGATGAGGGGTGGGAGTGAGAAATGGATGCTGTCAGATATTGGTCCAGCCCAGCACCCGTTGAAAAGGGAAGCGCCTGGGCCTTTGGCGGTGGAGTGCGAGGACTGCGGCGGCCAGGAGTTTGCCTCCATTCGCGCCTTCGAATGGGTTCATGGGCACTACTATCAGGACGGCCACTTCATCCACCCCTGCTCCGTAGCTCAGCCTTCCACTGCGATCTATGCCTTGAGCAAATTTGCAGGAACATTTGCAGCTCAAACATTTAGTGGACGTAGTAAATGCGGCCTGGACAGGCATTCACCAGGACGCGAAGCCTCAGGAGCCACTCTTCTCACTCCCCGACTGCACGCCCATACCACTCTGGTTATAGCCTACTGCTGAACGATGGACTGGAACTGGTTGGGATGATGGATGTGTTGACAGGACGTTTCGACCGTTTGAGAAGCGCATGGAGCGAGAGCTTCTCGTGATTCAGGGCATTGAGCGCAGTGAACTGCTGGAGAAATATGGGCCGGAAAATATCGGCGGCTGGCTGGAGAGCTACTTATATGATGGCCTGCTCCCTTTCCATCTCCTAGCCTGGGATCTGGAGCTCCGGCTGGCCAAGTCCCTCGCCGCCATCGCCACTGCCACCCCTCAGCACCTTTACAAGCTCCTCTGTCACGTACTACATCACTCATCTTGTCCAGCTGCAAAGAGAAAGGAAATGCAGCTGAAAATTTGGCGCAACTTCAAGCTGGCGGAGGATTGGACGCTGGAGGCGGACCCTCCACACGAGCTCACCTGCTCCAAGCATATCGACGCCAAAACGCCACACCGGACCAGCTATTGCTACGCCTGCTGGTGCCTTTTGCTTTCCCTCTGAACCTCTGCCCTCCCTTACCTCATCCCTTTTCATCTCAGCTCTTGAAGTGTGGCAAATGCACCGATGGCTCAGCGTTCGCTTCTGGAGACGATGGAAGCGAGTGCAGCGCTGCTTCGTGCCATGAAAAGCAAGCTGCGTTTCTACAGCGATTCCCTCAAGGCAGCAGTACGTGGTCGCGACGCCCTTTTTCAGTGTTTCAACCACGCTCGAGACGCCAAGTACAAGTTTCAGGTTCTACATTCTTTTTGCCTGTTTCTGCACTTTAATTGGTTTATACTTCAATGGGGATGTTGAAGGCTCATTTTTACCGCCTCGCAAACGCCGGGAGGATGAAAATGGGGACATGTGCTTGCGACATTTCGCGGAATGGAAACACTTCTCACCACTCTGCCTTCACTCCCAGCACCGAAGACATGCCGAAAAACTCGTCCAGTTTCTACCGCTTTGCCAAGAATGCAGCCAACTCTTGGTATTTCAGGACAACATTTCCTCGCTGACCAAAAGCCGGATCTATACTGCAAATTGCAGGCTTTTGGGACCAACGGAGGAAGACCATTCCTGCTCCTGCGAGCATTGCCAAAAACACCCTGCTTCCTGGGTTTTTGCTTTGAATCTCAAAGATGACAAGGATATTGTGGCAATAAATAAGGTATGTGGTCTGTGCGAGCAAGAGGGACTGCTCGTGATGGTGAAATACTGCAACGAAGAGTGTCAGAAGGCAGACTGGCTTCGCCACAAAGCCCTCCACAACCTCTTCTCTACCCACCTACCGCCCCAACTTCACTATCCTCTCAAAAACTTCCATTTGTGCACCAAAACATAATTTTTTGGGTTTGTGTATCATTCCTTCATTTTTATTATGCATGCCAAATCTTGCTATGCCAAAGGTCAATGCATTGTTTGATTATTTGATTAAGTTACGAGAAACATGCTTCTGCGAGATTCAGGTTAAATTGGGCTGACGCGAGGAGCAAAGCGAACAGGCAGTGCCCAGCCCTTCTTTTTGTCCGAGATGTACATTTTAAGGGTTGTTGCTAGGTTTGGTTTTGATAAGGTTCTAGAATTTTCAGAAATCAATCGCTCGAATTTTTGGAATTTTGGATTCGAATTTCAATGAAAGGTCATCATCGAATTGACCGTTACTCTCAAAAAGCGCCATAAATTTGCAGAACTCTGGAGAAAAGCACTCAAAACCAATTAGAAGAATTCCTTTTTCTTCTTAGTTTTCTTCATCTTCTTCCCCTTCTTCTCCGCATCTGTTCAGTGGACGATAATAGGTATTCACTCACCCCTGATTTTGGGTTTCATGAAAACTCGGTCCAGTGGCGAAACCGGCATGGCATTTCCCGATTTATGGCAAAAAACTCTAATTTTGATGTTTTAAAAATGAATTCAATGAAATCTGTAAGACACTTGCATGTAGGTTCATGCAGTGGTATCTTCATCCATTCATGAAATTTCTTTTATATTATTTTTTTCTTGGTGGTAAAAACCTAATATAGTTTTAAGTATGAGCAATCATGATT
>JASANA010001238.1:0-44952 GCA_030248095.1 Ptycholaimellus sp. GST1_10
CACCCACTTATTCCTTTCTGCTTTCAGAGAGCTCAACGGGGACAGTCTGGAATGGGACGCACTTTGCTGCTGCTGCCCCTGGAGTGTGGAAGGGGGTGGGCATAAAAGATGAGTCCTAAGTGGTTCATGAGAAAGCCCTGCCTGCCTGCGTTCCTGGCAGCCTTCGAAGATGCCTCCAGGCTTATTTTATAGGTTGTGAAAGTGTTTGAGGTGGAGTGATTGAGTCGATTGATAGCAGCGGGAAGAAGAAGAGGCGCTGCCTGTGTTGCGAGTGAGGAGCGTTAAGAGGCAGAGTTGGAGGTAATGAGGGCCAGGTAATGAGGGCCATTAAGAGAGGGCAAGCGTCGCAGGCCAGGCCAGCCCCAGCCTGAGTGACAATCAGAGCGGCGCATTCTTGACAGCCATTACGGCCTTCCAGGCTCCCCGCTTCTTCTCCGCACCTTTTTACCACCTCTCCAACCGGCACAGCAGACTGGGCACCAGAAAAGTGAACGCAGGGGGGCAGGAGAGTGGGCAGATATGGGGCCTCAAGGCAGTTGGCGGAAGGCAGAGAGGACTGGAAGTGAAGCGCTGGCAAAGTGGCACTGGGGGACCCTGAGCAAGGCTGACCTTTCACACTTTCACTGGCGCTGGCCGCTTCGCGCTTCGAGTCTGGAAGCTGGGCCATGGATGGGGCAGAAGGGGAGTAGAGGAAGAGAACCTGTTTGGTGGCAAGGCAAAGCCAGCAGAGCAGGGAAGCGCCCAGGATGGCCAGGCCGAGGGCGGCCAGTATCCAGAGGCCCACGGAGGCCAGCCAGGTGGTGAGGTAGAGGCGCTCGTAGATTAGGTTCCTGGGCAGAGTGGGAGAGGCCTTTGGGTATTTCGGAGAAAGAATGGGCAAACTTTGTGCCCTCATCCATACTGGCCGTTTGATTGATCCAGAGCACCGGGAAAATGGTGTGATTCAGCCTTCGCAAAACCCTGCATGGGCATGTCAGCGTTTGAGACTCTAGCTTTGAACATGTCGAAGGGGGTGGAACTTGAAGTGAGGATCCTGGAATGTGGCGACGTTGATTTGAAACTTGAGCGAGAGGTGAATAGGCACACCCGTCATCTGCACCAAATCCTCTCTGAGAAGAAGAAAGGTGGAGGAGAGCATTGAACCGCACCTTCTCGAGGACAAGAAAACTGCGATCTCTCTCTGGATCCGGAGGGCTGAGCCCCGGGTGCACAGCCTGGACGTAGTCGGGGGTGTAGAGGAAGTGTGGCATGGAGGCTGCGCTTGGCGGTGCTTCTAAAATAATTCTATTCTTCCATTTCATCAAAAGGGGCAACTATCTTTAGCCATCTCATTTGAACTTTCCCTAGAGGTTGAAAATATTGAAAATACAATAAAAGTAATAATCAACGAAACCGAGCTTGCATCGACTGAGGTCCATGAGACCTTCCGGGAGGCAGGCGGGGGGCTGTTGGGGGAATAGGCGGGGGGAGTCAGCATGGCAGAAGCCTTTGTTCTCGGGGCGTCGCCAGTCGAAGGCGGCGGCGGGGATGGCGAACTGGAGGGCTTCCAGGCCGTCCACGCTCAAATGGCGCTCGAAGTCGAAGTAGATGGAGCGGCAGATGTCGGACAGGAAGACGTAGAGGCGGTCCGAGTCTTTCAGGAACGGCTTGAAGCGACCGCCGGCTGTAAGATTTGTTTGAAGGAAGGTGATTTGTTTGAAGGAGAGAAGTGAGGGTGGGTAGAGAGAGGCATGGGAGGCTTTACCGGAACCGTTGATCATGCGCGCTTGCGGGGTGTGCCAGAAGTGGGGCGGAGTGGAGGAGCGATTGTTCCAGGTGAGAATGCGGCCGACCTCGGCTATGTTGTTCAGGCCCGTGTTGTAGGTGAAGAAGCCCGCGTTAGTCGCATTGATCTGCAGGACGATTTTGTGACGTATGTGGTGTATCATGTTTAATTTTATGCATTTTCTTTGAGAAAACAAGATTCGATCATAGGCCATCGTTTATGGCGTATAATTTGGAATAATAAAATTTATTTGTCTGTTTGTTTGAGCAGTTATTTTTGGCTCTTGATTGAGCTTCACATTTCTAGAATATTCATTCTCAAAGTTTTTCATTATTTGGCTTAAGAAGCATTTTCTGAGAGAAGCAAGGTCATTGGAAAGGGGTTGCATCCGATTTTTTAGAACCAATTTTTTCGATCGGTTTTTGAAAATACATAACATTTTAAGATATTTCACCAAGTGGAACCTGATATTGATCAGCATATGGCTCGCAATGAGCTTGAACAGTTTTGCTGGTCAGCCTTGTATGCAACACAATGATGTGTCAGGTTTGAGCACAATTTATGAATCTGAGCTCAAGCAAACTATGGACTTATGGGTATCAAATTGAAGCTAAAAGCCTACCAAAAACGATGGTGATCCTTGATTCGAGAAATTGGTTAATCAAAAGCTGAAAATTTGAAAAAGATGCGGAAAACCTAAATTTTGTCCAATTTTGGGCAATCAAAAAAACTTTTTACTCAAAATTTTTGTTCAAAGTGTACATAAACGGTGCCCATAGGCGTTTTTCCCATAAAATTCTGGTCCAGATGGCAGTGTTAGAATATGAAAAATGGGGTGAGCAAACTGGAGAATTTTCAGTTTTATGGTAGCCACTCAGGATTTGGGCCTATGCTATAACATAGGAGAAAAATTAGGTAAAAAATTTTGGTCTCCAAAATAGGCTTTTCTGCCATAAATTATTTCTTTGGGCCCATCTGCTGCTCTCTATGCAGTTTTTTTCTCTGAAAAAGTGAAATTTTTGCATATCTTCAGACTATATATTCCAGATAGTATTGGTATATAAAATTATTTAAAATTTTGATGTAAATATCTTTTTTGGCAATTTTTATTGCATAGAGAACAGCAGATGGGCCCAAAGAAATAATTTATGGCAGAAAAGCCTATTTTGGAGACCAAAATTTTTTACCTAATTTTTCTCCTATGTTATAGCATAGGCCCAAATCCTGAGTGGCTACCATAAAACTGAAAATTCTCCAGTTTGCTCACCCCATTTTTCATATTCTAACACTGCCATCTGGACCAGAATTTTATGGGAAAAACGCCTATGGGCACCGTTTATGTACACTTTGAACGAAAATTTTGAGTAAAAAGTTTTTTTTGATTGCCCAAAATTGGACAAAATTTAGGTTTTCCGCATCTTTTTCAAATTTTCAGATTTTGATTAACCGATTTCTCAAATCAAGGATCACCATCGTTTTTGGAAGGCTTTTAGCTTCAATTTGATACCCATAAGTCCATAGTTTGCTTGAGCTCAGATTCATAAATTGTGCTCAAACCTGACACATCATTGTGTTGCATACAAGGCTGACCAGCAAAATTGTTCAAGCTCATTGCGAGCCATATGCAGATCAATATCAGGTTCCACTTGGTGAAATATCTTAAAATGTTATGTATTTTCAAAAACCGATCGAAAAAACGAGTTCTAAAAAATCGGATGCAACCACCCTTGCTCCTCTCGTACATTGCTTCTTAAGTATTTTTATGGGTTCAAATATTGGTTCCCAAAACTTTTAGATTTAATTTTTAAGACGAGCCATTTGCAAGAAAGATATTCGTGAAAAAGGGATACATTGTTAATCCCTCTTTTTACGACTTTCTTAGCATCAAAGCTTGAAGCTTGCAAAAGCTCTATTAATGTTTCCTCAAAAACACCCACTTTTCCTTGGAACTGCGTAACCGAGTGTGCCGGCAAACGGGGCTAATCAATCATGTATTTTTTGACCAAAGATTAAGCAGCCGAGGCTGCACAGCAGCTGACGCTTTTGAGTAAAAGCTGAACGAACCCCGCTGAAGTAGCCGATTTTCTCGGGCACCTTGGGCACCAGCGGACGCATGAACGGCTCCCGCAGCATCTTGATCAGAATCTCGTCATAGCCGTCGAACAGCAAACCCCCGGCTGCCATTCCACTCATCACTCTTGGCACTGGCAGGGCTTTGGTCAGCTGGGAAAACCAGGCACGGTGACGAAAGGCTTGGCCCTGAGGTGGAGCATGAGGCGGGCTGCCTGTCGTCTCACGAAGCGCGGCAGATCCTTCACCAGAGCATAGATCTTCTGCAACCATCATTAGCTCTTCTTCAGCACTCCTAACACGTCAGACTAGATCAAGACTTGCGAAACCTGGGATCCAAATGATAAGGTTGTTTTAGAAACCATCGATTTCTTCCTTAGCCCCAGAAAGAAGAGAGCAAAGCAAACGTGAAATGATGAGCAGTAAGGCTGAGAATAGGGACGTGGAGGTCGGATGAGCTCATGTTCGTTTTCATGAACAGCAGCCGTGATGGGTCAACTAAGGCTAGAGGCCAGAAGAGTGCTAACGAAAAGGAGCATGTTGGGGACAGTGAGGCGAAGGTCCTCAGTGCAGATGGGGCAGGAGTGCTCTCGATTGTAGTAAAATATGCGGTCCGTTTTCATGCGCACCTTTCGCCCCTCGTCCAAGTAGCTCACGTTTTTGTGCCGCATTCGAGTCCTGCACATTTTCTCTGCTTTCCTTTCATCATCGTGGAAGTAGCCTAGTTTTTCTGCAACAATGAGGGCAAATAGAGTGCAAGTTTCTGTAAACTATTTGCTCATGATAAGGTGGGTTTGAGGTATGCTTTTGACAGCTCCTTATAAATTTAGCTATTTTTAGCTACCACTTTTCTGGTTGAAAATTCTGAAGAAAGGAGCATTAGTTTCTAATGTTTTCAAATTGAGTTGGAGAGGGGCACTCCAAGCAAAATTTATGAAACTTGTTCAGGTCACAAAACGCCCTCTTTGTAACTTTTATCAGATCAGATTAAAATCAAGCGTCAATGAGAGAAGATGAAACCCTTTCACGTCCGGGAAAAAGAAAACAGCTGCTAAGCTACAACCAATCAGAAATAATTGACAAAATAACAAACCGATATGCGAATGGGCCTATCTCCTGGAACTGGGGCTGGGCCCCGCGCTGCCAGACATCCTCCGGATTGCTGATGTTGTAGACCCAGACCTGCTTGAGGATGAAGAAGTCGTCCTCTCTCTGCGGACCCTCCGCCCTCATCACCAACTCCTCCAAACACCCTTCCATTCCCTCCCTCACTTCCTTCAGCGCGGCGCAACCTCTTGGAGGGTCTGGTGGATCATGCGCGGGAGGAGGACGAGGTTGGCCACGGCGGCCAGGATGAGCAGGGCCAGGCCCAGGCCGATGCCCAGGCTGTAGCAGCAGCTGCTGCCTCTTCTCGCACCCATCCTCAACCATCGCTCAGCTCTGTCACCAGTCCAGTCAAAAAAGAGGGCCACCAACTTCAGCTGTGCCTCTATATCCTGAGCAGCATTGGGCGTGGGAGGTTGGCGCGGTAAGGGCAGGAGAGGTGGTGGATGGAATACGGCTGGGAGGCTCCAGGCCTGCTGCACATGCAGCCGCTGCTTATCCGCACACTCTGTCAGCCCTTCTTCAAACTACTCCGCGCATGCACAGGCGGCCTGTTTACCCTAGCCCCCGCTATCACACAATGCCAACGCCTACGTACTCGCCCTCAGCCAGCTTAGTCACCAGTTGAGAAGGGTATAAGCGTTTGATAGAGGCTGGTATAGAGTACACTGGGCTGCTGGGGGTCTGGGGGTGAGCAAGCCGAGGCTTGGGGCCAGGGCGGGGCTTCGATTTACTACACGCGCGTCTGGCTCGCCCCCCCTCTCCTTGGCCAGCATACAGCCAGCCTCCTAGCTCCATCACTCCCCCACACACCCCATCTTCCTCCTCCCCCCACCGACTCCTCCCTCCTCCCGCCCACACTCCTCCTGAACACATACACACGTGGATGGGGGGCTGTGGGTGCCAACAGCCCCTTAGCACTTCCCTTGGCGGACCTCTGGCCCCCTCACATCCTGCTTCTTGCTCTCTTTCTCTCAGCGGTCAGCCTTCTTGGCTAGGCATGAACCCTTTCTTCGTGCTTAATCAATGCCCACTCATGCCCGTCACTTGTCATTATTGGCTTACTCTATCACACCATCATTTACTCCTCCTTCATCTTTTTAGCAGGAATAAAACCCAACTTGAAAGATGACTAGGGAACAGCAGAAAAACGTAAAAGAAAAAGCAGCTATCCTAATACTGTCTAATGCATGGAACGGCCTAAATAGACGACTAGAATGCGAAGGAGAAGCAGAAGGGTAGAGAAAGAGATTGAAACACGGAGGGGAAATTCTAAAAATATACGTACTCCGTTGATGCAAAAACACACGCTTTTCTCGCTAGCCTTTTAGTAAATCACCTCATGCTCTTATATATTTTCTTCAAAACAAGCTGAACCCAAGCAATACAGTGGTAGATCATTGCATGGTATGTCTGGTACCAACGGCAAGCACAAGTCAATCTCCTTCCTCCTGAATTCTCTCTAAATTAGAATGGGCCGAGCAAAAGATTAAGAAAAACATATATTACGAGTGGAATCTGCTATGCCGCCTGCATTTTGTTTTGGAGTGCACATGGAAAAGGGGCCCTGAACTGCGCGCCATAACAAAATGCATAGTCCAATGCATTGTAAAATGTAATTATAAAATGCATTGTAAAATGTAATTATAAAATGCATTGCCATAGAAGCATAGTCCACTCGTAATCGATGTATATTCTTGTTTTTCGCTCGGCTGAATTCAATTCAGAGATAATTTAGGAAAAATATACTTTTTCTTGCCAAAGGTACCAGATATATTCAACCTAGCAAATTTTTATCATCAAAGATATATCATTTAATGCCTATCAGTTTACATTACCATTAAGAGAGCTTTACTGAGAAGTTTGAAAGTCTCAGAAACGTGGTTGCCCAAAAATTTTGACCCCCCTTTTTTATATATTTTTTTCGAAACTAGACACAATTCTAAGACTTTTGGTGGCTTATAAGTGGTCAAAACTCAAAATTCGATTTTTGGCGAATTTTCAAATTTTCAACTAGTATAACATGGGGCTCAATTCCGGGCGACCAGTTGAGCCCATTTGTTGAACTGCCGCCCATGTGTATAAGGCTCAACTTCGGCAGTTCAATTTTCAAAACTTATGCACAAAATCTCGGCTACTATCCAATACTTGCAATTTTCGGATATTGAAACATCAACCTGCCAGATTAGTGAATAATGGTTCATTTTTGGCCATTTTGAGATCAAATTTGTGCTCAGCATCCATTTTTACCCCCATTTGCTCAAAATAATGGCTAATATACAACAACTGATATTTTGGATTTTGAAACATCAGCCTGCCAGTTTTGCAAACAATGGTTGATCTTTTGGCAATTCTGAGATCAAATTCGAGCTCAGCAACAATTTTTACCCTCAGGTGCCCGTAATCATGGCTAATATTCAAGAAAAAAAAATTTTGGATTTTGAAACATCAACAAGCTGGGTTTGAGAAAAAAATTCGATTTTTTCCAAATTTGGAGTCCAGATTCGTGATCAGTATCAAATTTTACCTAAGGGGGCCATTTCTGTGGCCTCTATAATATTTATAAGCAATTTTCGTTTTTTCAGTACTAAAACATCAGCCTTTTGGGTTATAACTACAGAAATAAATATTTCCGCTGAGCTCCGAAAATAGGGCCGCAAGCGGCCAACATTTCTGACATATGCTGAAAAAATGAGCCAAATCGGTTGAGAAACCGCCGAGGTATTCCTTGTTACATCCATATATATATATATATATATATATATATATATAGATATATAGACTCACAGGTCAAATCCAGGTGACTCCTTAGTACTGCCCCCAGGCCATGCCCTGGGCGGCAGTTCAAAAATGACTAAAAATTTGACCACCCATAACTCGTTTGCTTCTCAACCGATTTTGATGATTCGACCACCATTCGAACCGCCTTGAGGAGAAGAACATTTTGTTTTTTTGACCAAATGTTTATGATCAAGCCCTGCAGAGTTATTTACAAAAAACCTCTCTACACCGTTTTCAAAAATTCAGATTTTTTGCAGTTCTGTTGAAAAAATTTCTGCTGCGGTAAACGGGACCCATTTTTTCTGAAAATTCAGGTATTTTTACCTTCATCTACCAATTCCTGGCTCCAGAAACCTTGTTCCACGAGAGATATTTGAGGTTGAATATGAAAACTCTAATTCTGACCCTATGTGATAGGCAAAAAGGCATAGGCAAAAAATGGCCAAAAAAAAATTTGTCTCAAAATTTCAAGTTTTTGGCTCAGAAAATTTTTTCTGACCCGTATTCATTTAGCGGTATAGTTTTTAGCTGCAGTTTTAAAGTTTTAGTGGGAAAACTGGGCAGGAATATTTCGTATGCCTATTTTATGGGATAGGGAAAAACAATGTTAACATTTACCCACTAAAACTTTAAAACTGCAGCTAAAAACTATACAGCTAAATGAATACGGGTCAGAAAAAATTTTCTGAGCCAAAAAATTGAAATTTTTAGACAAATTTTTTTTTGGCCATTTTTTGCCGATGTTATAACATAGGGGCAAAATTAGAGTTTTCATATTCATCAACGTCAAATATCTCTCGTGGAACAAGGTTTCTGGAGCCAGGAATTGGTAGATGAAGGTAAAAATACCTGAATTTTCAGAAAAAATGGGTCACGTTTACCGCAGCAGAAATTTTTTCAACAGAACTGCAAAAAAACTGAATTTTTGAAAACTGTGTAGAGAGGTTTTTTGTAAATAACTCTGCAGGGCTTGATCATAAACATTTGGTCAAAAAAACAAAATGTTCTTCTCCTCAAGGCGGTTCGAATGGTGGTCGAATCATTAAAATCGGTTGAGAAGCAAACGAGTTATAGGTGGTCAAATTTTTAGTCATTTTTGAAAATTTGAAAATTCGCCAAAAATCGAATTTTGAGTTTTGACCACTTATAAGCCACCAAAAGTCCTAGAATTGTGTCTAGTTTTGAAAAAAAATATAAATAAGGGGGGTCAAAATTTTTGGGCAAGGGACTTTTGAAACTCTCAATAAAGGTCTCTTAATAGATTCCGATTTATTCCTATAAATCAATAATAATCTTCAGTTTTAGCAAAATCTATTATTTTGTGTAGTGTTCTCAAAAAACATTGACTCATGTTACATCAATTAAAATAAAACCATGAGTTTGAACCTGTTTCGCACAAAAATTAAACACAATTCAGAGGACACCTAAGAGCACCTGCTGATAATTTTTGTGAAAAAATATTGAATAGATCTTGAGTTATAACTTTTTGAAATCATTCGCGAATAAATCACCCCCCACGGTATGATTCGTTATTCCATTGAAATAAGCAACGTCGATTTGACAATAGTTTTGTGACAACAATGTGTTTCAATAAGTGTGAAAGTTACAATGTGAGTTTCAAAACAAATAACACGATATTTAAACATCGTCAATTTAGGCAAGCTCAACAAATGTGTAATTTAGATTAAATCTAAGTTAAAAATCTGGCTCATCCCAGCAGCTCAGCTCAATTTGTTTTCCGCCTTAGGAATTAGTGATGATGAAAAAGTACCAGTGTCACCGCTGTTACCGATTTCAATGCTCCCTTGGCCGCCTTCGCCTCCATAAATACTCATGTCCGGCGAAGCGAAAAGCCCACTCGCTTCGCAGCCTCGATCCACAGCAGGACAGGAAGTGCTCAGAAGTGTCTTTCCGCTGCGACACTTGTCCCTACTCCACGCCCAACAAAGTCCACCTGTCGCTGCATAGAAGCAAAAGACCGCGCTCTTGCCAGCTGTACCTCGCCCGTTGCCGCACTGCCGCCTCCATTCACTTCTCATGCACAGGTCTTCGTCTGGTGTGTAAGATTTGTGGGGCGGAGACACGCCTCCCCTCCGCCGCTCGTCTCCACGCCTTCCTCCAGCACTCTATCGGAAGCAGACCCCAAGGCCAGCACTGCCCCACCTGCAACAACTTCTACGCCCCTAGCAGCTGGCTTGACCACAAAAAGAATTCACGCTGTGGGCGAGGCCTTCCGCCGTCAGTGAGAAGCTCTGTGCAGGAGGCCTATTACTGCGACCGTTGCGGCAACAGCTTCAACAGAGCTTCCTTCAGCTGGCATGCGAGAACGCGCTGTGGGCAAGGCCTTCCGCCATTGGTCACCAGCTCCCCTGACGAGGACTACTTCTGCGACAATTGCGGCAACAGCTTCAGCAGGGCTCAGATGCGAGGACATGCTCAGACGCGCTGTGGGCTCGCTCTTCCTCCAGCTCGCACGCTTTCAGTGAAGCAAAACCGCCCCCTGGCTCCAAAATCACCTTTGGCTTGTCCCACTTGTCCCTACATCACCAAAAGGCCGGTCGACTTGCGAAATCACCTGAACACCAACGGCGGCAGCTGCGCAATCTTCAACCAGGCATTTGCTTTTCAGCTTTGACAAAAAACTCATTTCTTCTTTGATTTCATTCTGTGAAACTTCTTTCAGAGAAAAAAATTGCGAATGGAACTAGGCCTGGTGAAGGATGATCCAAGCTCCGTCAACGGGGTTGGGGCAAGTCTGAACTGCCCACACTGCCCATACGCTACCAAAAGTAGCACCAGCATGCGCCTTCATCTCAACACCAAGGGCACTGGCTGTGCGCTACTTAATAAGGCATTGGCTTGTCAGCTTTCGTTGAAGCTTTTATTTACTCCGTTTCCTTTGAAGCGTCGGAGTCTTCATCTTGAGCTGGGAATTCCTGCAGCAGAGCTCACTTCTCGTCGCAGTCTGCTCACTTGTCCCAATTGTCCCTACTCTACCAGGTTCATGAGCCCTATGCGCAGCCACCTTCGGAAAGCTCCGTCCGCCTGTACTCTCTGGCAAAAGGTCAGCCGACTTCATGATATCCAAAGCTTTCAGTCTGTTTATCTTCAGCTTATTTCTTTTCAGTTTATCCCAGTTGTTGCTCAGTTTGTCCTAATAACAATTCTTTGCAGCGAAAGAAATTGCATATAGAGCTAGGCCTGGTGAAGGATGATGTGCCCACCGTCACGGGATTCAGGACAACTCTCAGCTGCCCACGCTGCACCTACACCACCAAACGCGGCAGCCAAATGCGGCGTCACCTGGAGAGTCGCACCGCATGTGCTCAACGGCTTTCTGTTCTATCGCATTCTTAACTTCATACATGTGGCTGCCTATTCGGTGTTTGTTTGAGGCAGCGAGAACGGCGGCCTTGGGAGGTAGAACGGATTGCGCCAATTGCGGCCGCTCCTTCCGAACGCCGAGATCTCTAAGAGACCACCTCGACCTTAAAGCCTGCTCCCGCCGTCTCATGGTAGCCTCCACTTGACTAACACCTTTCATTCAACTTATTTCCAGGTCAAAGATGAACAAAGCTAGAAGAATTTTGCTATTATAATCCTCTGATTAAGCTTTTTGTATAATCTGCCTTTTTAAGATTTCTAGCACAAAATGCAAGAGAAAACACTGCAAGAAATGGATTGCATTGATTCACTTTTGGACAGTCTCATAACCAATTAAACGAAACTGTTTGGACGTTGGCATTTTTGGTAAAGCTTTTTCTGGACACTTTTGATGAAGCATGGAAGTTCTAAATAACGATTTTTGGCGAATTTTTATCCAGAAAGCCTCAAATTTGCATTCTCATAATCCTTATTTTTATGTTCAATATATGTTTTTGTTTTTATTCAAACATCCAACACAGTTGGGAGTAGAAAGTAGGCAAAATCCCGAGCCCCTTGAACTGAAGCAGCCTAGCTAATGGCTCTTTAGCCAATGCTGGCCGGCCCGGTCCTCATTCAAGCCCTGTTTGCTGCGTATTCTGGCGCCGAAAAGGGAGACCTTCTCCATTCGTATCATTTGAGGTAAGCCCATGATTTCTCAGGTGCACTTGAGCAAAATGAGGTTGAAGCTAAGTTCGGTGCTGGGGCTGTGGGAGGGATAGAATTTGTTTGCCGGCAATGCCACGAGGGCCATACTTCAGCGCTCCGCAAACCTATTTGATGCGCCCTCGAACCTCTATGTTTCACTACCGGTATAGACCAGCATTGGCGTTGATTGTTGTCGATTCTGTTACTCCTCTTTTCATATGAATGCTTTTCTCTCTCATTTTCTTGCTATTCAGTCAAAGGCGCCAGAAATTGTTGAAGCGAAAATGGTTCACACCCAGAGACCTAAAAGCAAATTGCAGTTTAAGATATCATGTTGCAAGCGAACATCTAAAGTTTTCAAAGGAGCAGTAAGAGTTGGTCGCGGAAAGGTGCTATGCACGTACCACTAAAATCATCAATAAATTTGAACCATATCGGCGTAAACATTGCAGTTGGATTGGCCCAAAGTTTTTTAAACAAACGTAGAATAAAACCAAACTCAACGTCAGTCAGAGAATTTTAGCCCAGACTCGTGAAATTGAGCTTTCCTTTCGAAAATGATCTCAATGCTATCGTTAGCATCTGGCTTCTCTTCGTTTTCGTCGTTTTCGAGCGTCTTCGCACAGCTTGCTAAAATTTATGCTGTGTCAAGGTCTAATTGATAAAGCATATATAAAATAGACATTTTCAAAAATAATATTGACAGCTCAAACGTTGCACTTAACTACAACTTTTTGAAAAGGCAATGTATCAATAAGGCTTATTGGCAGGCTATACTGATATCGAATAATATTGAGGAGCACAAGTTGGAAAAGCAGTAACGGGTGCTTTTGGAGAGTGCTGGTTTGAGGCGTGGGAAGCAGCGATGCTTGAGCTCTTTCAGCTGGGCCTTCAGCCCTGGCTCGCTGCGACGATCGACGACATCTGCTGGCAGATCTGGATGCTTCTCGGCCTGGTGCCTGCAAGTTCGACATCTTTTCCACTGCCTTTCAAATTTCCTTCGCTCTCAACCTTTCAACGTTCCTAATCCGGTAGCAATGCTCGAAATCGCAGTAGGCACAGGCGAACAAGTTCCGCTCCAGGTGACTCTGAAGTTTTTCTGATATTTGATAGTGAGCGGATCGAAGTAGGGGCTGACCGAGTTGATGTGGTAGTTGAGGCTCTTGTAGTCGACGATTTTGGCGCAGAGTTGGCACTTGTGTCGCACTGCCGCTTTGGCCTTCAAATTGGACCGCTCTCTTGCAATCAATTGTGAAAGAGCATAACCTTGGAAGTCTTCTCTGGCCGCTTTCGCTTTCCAAGAGCCTGAGGCTTCTTCGTTTTCTCTCTGAAGAGTGTGCAAGAAATAAAACTGTGAATGAAAAAGGAGCTGGCTACATGTGAAAGCAGAGGCTTGCGAGGTCTTTGCCCTCCAGGCGTCGATAGTGTCCTTTGGCGCCTGCGTTGAGCTCTGTTGAAAAAGGCTAGCCTTCCAGAGTGGAAAGAGAATTGGAACCAGAGTGGTGCCAGCGGATGTGCGCTACGATGGAGAGGCAGCTGTCCGCGATTTTGCTGCAGACGAGACACTCCCAGTAGGTCTTCTCCTCCTACAATTCTTCCCCTATCGCACAATTCTAGGGGCTGAGCCGTAGGTAGCTGGGAACCTGGCGATGTGCTTCGATGTGCCCAGCAGCGGTGGCCAAGGCGACGATCTCATCGCAGAGGTTGCACTCCAGTTTCTTCACCCCCGGTTGCCAGGCTGTAAGAGGACTGCAGATTGAGAGGAAACCAAGATATGGGCGTGAAATGCCTTGGAGCTGGTCGGTCAGTTGCTGGGGGTTGAGCATGATGGGCTGTTGCTTCTGGGTTTCCATCATCCGCGTCTTCTGTGTTCCACCGCCCTGCCCTCCTTCACTCCCTCCTTGTTGACAGGGGCTGAATTGCTGTATGAGAGTGCGCCAACCGCCTCCGCC
This sequence comes from Ptycholaimellus sp. GST1_10, assembly GCA_030248095.1. Classification (NCBI taxonomy): domain Eukaryota; kingdom Metazoa; phylum Nematoda; class Chromadorea; order Chromadorida; family Chromadoridae; genus Ptycholaimellus; species Ptycholaimellus sp. GST1_10. The sequence continues at coordinate 13,744 of JASANA010001238.1, forward strand.
CATAGCAGGCCGACTTGCTCGGACCACCTTGGAGCGTGACTCAACAGCGCCCGAGTTGGCCTGCGCCAGTGCCTAGAGACAGAAGGGGGAAAGAGAGGAATGGCGATCGAATGGGGCAGCAAGAGGCACTGGGCGTTTCTGGAGGATGGCTGGAGGCTGCTGTCGCTGGATGCTCTTGACAGCGAAGGCCCGAGGCTGCTTGGGCTCCTGGGGACCATCCTCCACTGCTTTGGAGGCGCTGAGGAGCTGCTGCAAACGCAGTCGCTTCTCCGGCTCCTGGTCCACCTCGCAGATCTGGCCAACGACACAGCTCTGGGGCCAGAGGTCTGAGAATTGGGAAAGAATACTGCTACGCTGGCTTCGTCGTCAGCAGGACGCTTTGAGCATCGGAAGCGACTGTGGCGCTCCACCACCTCCTCGGTGGCGAAGAAATGGCCGCAGTAGCCGCAGGAGTAGGGGAAGAACTTCAGGTGTACCGATGCCTCAAAATATCCCTCTGGTGGAAGCCCTGAAAAATGGGGCCAACTAACAATGTGCTCCTCCAGCTTGCTCTTCGCCGTGGGCTTCTGGCAGACGGTGCAGGTGAACTTCTTTTCCTCACCTGCCATGCTTCCCAGACGGAAGTCTCCTTCAACTGAGCTTTGGGCTGAGTGGTGCGGATGAGACTTTGGCGCGAGGCTGGTTCGAAAGGACGCCTCTGACTCATCCCTTTTTTTGGCGCGCACTTTTTCTACCGGGATCTGAGCGAGCTGTTGGATGCTGCTGGGCTTTCAAATGCATAGGTACATGTAGCTTAGAGACGACCATTCCCACATCGCCTACCTTTCCTTCAAATCGTGCCCTCTGCACCCCACTCCCCTCTCACTGCATTGCCACTTGCTTTTGCCCCCTCTGTCTGACTTTGAAGCCTCGAGGCGACAAAACCCCAGCCTTGCCTTGCCAGATAGCCCCATACAGTGGCCACTATTCCCCTTTTCCTCTCTCCCACGCCATTCCCATCAGCGAACCTTCCAGCCTTTGTCACTGCTCCCTCTCTGCTCCACCACCCAGCCTCCACTGCCCTTTTCTGCTGTCTCGCCCAATGTCTGCAACAACTTGCAACGTTATGAGAACCCCCTCCACTCCGCCTTCGGAGATCAGTCAAGCCCAATGTGACCGCGCCTCGCTTTTGATGGGCGGCCAGAACCTAAATAAACCAGAGAGCGGGCAGAACCAAAAGACAAAGACGCAAGAAACCTGGCACTGGGTCAACCAGGCTTTAATGCCTTTTAAATATCAAGCGTAAGTTCAAGAAGAAATCAACTGTATCCGTGGGAGAAGTTTTCAATTGCTGCCAAAGTGTCAAAGCATTTGAAAGTTTGTGATGTCTCTTTGAAGACAAAGCCAGGTGTTTGTTGCGGCACTCATTTGGTGTGACGGCTCTTTGGCCACCGGGTGGGGATCCCGTTTCCTTCTCCTATTGACCTTTGTAACAAGTCTGTCCCCTGTCATACTCACTGATCAGTGATAGGCTACCCAGAAACCCTCCTCCGCCTATCGCCCTGCCTCCCCTGCCTTAGCTGGTCACTATACACCAAGAACCAGGCAATACATCACTGAAAATGTTTTGGAAAAGTCTAAAAGTCAGTCCAATTGCCGGATCGAAGGCAGGCAGACTGCCTGCGGCCGATTTATCTTCCCTGTCCATTGCCAGACGCCCGTGGCTACGGCCTTTTTTCCGGCCAGGGGCTTGTAGCTGTTCCGCGGCCACTATTGATGGCCTCACATCCCGCCTGCCTCCTATCTCCCGATAAAGGGGCTCGGAAATGAAGCCCTCTTTTTCACGCCCCCCCAAACGGCGTCTCAGAAAGCTCATCAGCGCCGCCATTCCACCATCTCTCCCTGCCCCACTCTGGCGCTGCAGAAATCAAGCCTGGCATTCTTTGCGCTCAATTGCACTCCGCCTGAGCTCAGCTGATGCAGGCCAGCTGGGAGAGGTGCGGGAGGGGCTGCCTAGCAACGCAGCCTTTGCCTACCCGCCCCCCTCCACAGCTTCTATGCCTCCCCATCTCCCTTCCTTTCCCCCCTCTCCTCTTCCGCCCCCCTCCCAGCCCTAGCTACTCGCCAAAAAGGCTTGCACCACTTTTCCACCGCTTTGCCTGCGTGGCCTTCTTCCAACTGCTGAAGTTTGCGGCGCTGGCTGTCAGCTGGATGCTTCCGGTCTGGTGTCTGTTGGGTTTTTTGCGACTGTATTGATTGTTCAAGCTCATGGCCTTGGCTTGGAGCAGTCATTGCGGAAATGAGTCAGCGCAGATGAGTTTAGTGACAGGAGGTGTATTGATCATTTATTATCCGGTATTTCATTCTCTAAGGAGGCTGGTTGTAGCGCGTTCGTACTCCAGGATTTATATTTGTCGGACAATGTACAGCCACCGCATGTTTTGGCTATCAGCTTCTAATTCAAGTGTTTTTGCTCCACTGAAGGATTATATTTTATATATTTTTTGGGCTTTCAGCTAATAATGCTTTTTACGCTTTCAGATACGTTTGAGCCGAGGCGGCAGATGATACAATCTCACAATCTCCAGTAACCGTTTCTCACAATCTCAAAGACAGGAAGAGGGGCCGTTTTGGAAGAAGCCCAGGGGAGTTCGGAGGCCTTGCCGAAAAGGAAAAAGTTGACAAATATCCCCCTTCAGGTCTTTGAGGGGAAATATCGCGCCACTGGCAATAGATCAACTTCGTTTTGTCCCGGCCCCTTTTGAAAGCCTCTAATCATTCCCCAACCAGGCTAGTCTGCTTTCTGAGAATAAAATGCACTTTGCTCGAGTCATTTTAGAGGTTCTGGAACTTGGCGGAAATGAGCTGAAGTCAGTGAAGACCTGATTGAAGGCAGAGTTTTTCTCAGGCCTAGGCTCTATTCTGCCAGCTTGTCAGCGCTCAGTCTTTCTTGTCAGTTGCATTCTTCCTTATACATCCATTATAGGAGGGATAGCAACATAGGCTGGCTTTGATATGAATGAACGAGGGGAGGAAGTTTACGCCGGTTACCAGGGTGCTGGTGGGAGCGTATTAAGGCTCTCTCTGACTCATAGTGTTCGCGTGTGCGTTACGAATAAAATAGACGTTTTTTAGCAATTTTGGAAGGTCACATTTTTTAGATTGCACGTTCTTCATAACACTTTCTTGTCCCAAGGCAGCTTATTAGTTGTGAAAATGGTTCGTTAGCCGTCAGTCCGAGACTGTGTTACCTTGGGGTCATAATTTATTCGCAAACCTTTTCTTCCATTTTGACCTTATATGCTTTGAAATTTTATCCATAACATTTTGTGATGCAACAGCAACACTACCTAGGGCCATAAACTGTGCTTCCTTTTGAAATTGGTTAAGAAACCACAGACTTACCCTTCAACTTCCTTCACCCACCAGCCATATTGCATTTGCACGGACTATGCATACCAGTGAGAGCAGATGTTACCAGACGGCTAGGCTATGCGAAGTTTGAATCGGGCAATGACAGTTCCTCCGCCGCCCCGGAAGGCGGAGGAGGAGGAGCTGGTGGTGGAGAACGTGACGGCGCTCATGGAAGCCTGCGAGGCTGACGACCGCCCGCGCGTCCGCCAGCTCCTCGCCTCCTCCCGGGTGCCTCTCTACTCCTCCTCGCCCACTCCACTCCACAACCTCCCCCTCTTCACAGGTGGACTCCAGCGAGCGGGACAGTTTAGGCCGGGCCGCCCTCCACTACGCCGCCGAGGGCGCCGGGCGGGAGTTGACCAGCCTCCTCATCGACTCCGACCACTCCCTCCTCAACGCCAAGGACTCCTATGGGTTCTCTTCGCTTCTTCACCACCCTACCATCACTCCCCTTCCCTCCTTTCACCTACACTCCCCTCCAGATACCCTATGGGCGATTCCCCTTAACCTCTTCTTCGCCACCCACCCATCGCCATCCTGCAGATACACACCGCTCCACCTAGCCGTGATGTCGGAGAACGCGGGCGCCGCCGAGGTCCTCATCGAGAAGGGCGCCGACCTGGACGCCGTGGACGCCAAGAAGCACAGCCCCCTACACTGGGCCACCGTCTCCGGCAACCTCCACCTCCTCCAGTACCTCCTTCGCAAAGGGGTTCGCCAACCCTCCCTTCCAGCCCCTAGTGATGTCAGCAGTGAAAAGTGATCTGGCAGGCCCTGGCCTCCACACCGGACCTCTACGGGGCCACAGCCCTCCACTACGCTGCCCAGCTGTGCAGCGGCACCGATGCCCGCCTGGGTCGAGAGCTCCTGCGTCTGCTCCTCAAGCACGGCGCCAACTCCAACTGCGGGGACTATGAGGAGAGGACGCCGCTGCTCTGGGCTGCCTCCTCTGGTCCCTCTATCTTCAATTGGTGGGGTTCTGGAGGCAGGCTTTGGTAGGCGGGCGGGAGGCAGTGCTGCAGCTGTTGGAGGGCGGGGCGGAGAGGGACAGCGCGGACAAGGACGGACTCAGCGCCCTGCACTGCGCTGCCTCTCGCGGCCACAGCCATATTATTGCTGCCCTGCTGCAGGCCGCCACGCCTGTCACTCTGGACCCCAAGGTCCTAGAAAACCTTGCTCTTGCCCTACTATTCAGCTGAAATCCACGCCAGGATCGCAACGGCTTCACTCCGCTCGTCTACGCTGTGAGCCTGGGCCATCTGGACTGCGCCAAGCTGCTGCTCCAGAACGGGGCCTCGCCCAACCAGCAGGACAAGAAGCTTCGGTCTATACACCAGCCCCTCCCTCTCTGGGCTGAGAATGAGCTGAGTGGTATACCTCAAAGGAGCCCTGCCCACTGCGCAGCAGCCAAAGGCCAGCTAGCCACGCTGAAGCTGTTGCACCAGGCTGGGGCCAGTCTGCGACTGGAGAACCGACGCGGGGATCTGCCCCTCCACGAGGCCATTGCTGCCGGCAATCGCGGTGCCGCCCTCAAATCACCTCCTCCTTGTTCTCTCCTAAGTAACCTCTGTGAACGTGAGCAGAGCTGGTCCGTTGGCTCATCTCCGTCTATCCGGACAGCGTGGACGCCGGGAACTACGAAGGGCGCACCGGGCTCCACCTGGCCGCGGCCAGCGGGGACGCCGACATCCTGGCCCTCCTCCTGGAGAGCGGCGCGGACCCCAACGCCCTCATGCTCTACAATGTCCCTTCCTTCCCATCCCCTCCTTCTTCTCTCTCACCGCCTCCTGCCTGGACTACAGGCTGAATTGGCGACGCCATTGGACCTGGCCCGTGCCAAGGGTGAGGAGGTGGCCGCCGACCTTCTTCAGGACGCCGGTGGGCAACCTGCGGACGGCCTGCCAGAGCCTCGGCGACGCCAGTCCCGCAGTCAGATAGAGCTACGGGCTGCCAAGGCCGCCGCTCTGGGTCCTCCTTCCCCCCTGAGCCTTGCCGAATAAGGGGAGAGAAGGACAGCAAGTGCAGTGGGGGCGATGTCGGACACGGCGACGACGCTGACCTCCAGCGGCGAGGAGGCGGCCAGCAGCGCGGGCGGCAGCAGCAGCGCCGCCTCCTCCGGCAAGGAGAACCGGCCAAGGCTGCCCTCCCTGCGCAGCGCCAGCAAGGAGGCGAAGGAGAAGAAGGGCCAGAGGGAGCGGAAAGGATCGAAGAAGCGCAGCAGCAAGGAGGCCAAGCGCCAGCTCCAGCCCCGCTCCGAGAGTGCTGGTCGCCAGCGGCTGGCTGACGGAATAGAGGAGCAGCAGAGATGGCCGCCGCAGGCGAACGGGAAGCTGGGCAGTCATCAACAGCTGGAATGGACAGGGCGAGATCAGGAGAATCAGGGCGAGATGGCGGCAAGGCATGGGCTGGCCAGGAATGGACAAGCATTGACTGAAAGCGCTCACCCCGTGGAGGCCCAGGCCGTGGAAGGCCGAGGACCATATGGGGCAGATGGAGAGAGCTACCCGATAGGCGGCCAGGGATATCCAGCAGAAGACGGCGAATACGGCAGAAAGGATGATGGGAGAGCGGAGCAGCGAAGGGGAAAGGAAGGAAGGAGCGATGGGGAGGCGATAATGGGCCACCACGGCTACGGAGGAGAAGGCGAGGCCCAGTGGGTGGAGGAAGAGGGGCAGGGCGGCATAGGCCTGGGCGGGGAGGCTGAGAGAAGGGCGCCGGGAGGGGCGCCGGCCAGGAGGGCGGGCAAGGCGCGGAGAGGGGGAGGCAAGGCGGCGGCCAAGTTCAATCGCTCCTCCACCACCGATGAGCGGCGAACGCTGAGCAGCGCCAGTCACTCCCTGCGTCGTTGGACCTTCTAATGATACCGGGCGGGGAAGGAAGTCTTTGTTTGGCATCCCAGCCATGATGAAAGTATCTGATGAAGACTTCCTTCCCCAAACGGTAATGGCTTGGACAGGCTGGGTGAATGAGGGCGTAGATTTAGCAGGGCAGCAGGATGCACTGCACCCGCTGCGCATCGATTTTACGGCTCTGGGATCGGGCACTGAGCGCTCCGACTATCCCAGCATCTCCTCCACCGAGCAGACACGACTCAATGGGCGCGGCACTCGCGGCCGATATCTGGAGGAGAAACGCCTACTTGAGGTCCACTCAGCTATCCTTTGCTCTGTCCTAACTGAAGCAGTACAGGAGCTGGCGGCGCTGAAGCGGATGCAGATTCAGTACGGGCGGGTGCAGGAGGAAGTCCTCGTCAAACGCCTCAAAGACAACTATGCTAAAAGTAGACACTCTCCTCTCCACGTCCTCTCCACTTCACTTGCCACCTTTGAGGCCATCATTTCTTACCCCCCGACTTCCACTTCGACAGCTTCAACTCCTGGGAGAAGTTCCTCTACGGTTCTTGTGCTTTGCCTGGGGAGAGGGCTGAGAATGATTGCGGCTGTGCTGTTGCAGACCAGCTGAAGCACCTGTACTACGAGGAGCGGGAGGCAATGGGCCGCACTGCGCGCCAGGAAGAGCTGGCCACCGATCGATCGGTGAGTAGTTGCAGGGAGGGATTGGGAAGGCAGAGAGCAGGGTTGTGTAGATGGGGACACGCTTCCGTCGCGCCGGGCCCAGGGGCAGAGGCAGCTCCCGCCTGGACCAGCTGATGAAGACCTACGGCGTTGCGCCCTTGCCGCTGCAATACTCCCGTTTTTTTATATTTATATTTTGATCTCCTCAAAATGGCTCAATTTTCAGATAAATCACGCCCTAATTGAGGCATTTCAAGTGTTTGGGAAGATATCTACTGGCTTTGTCATGCTTACGATAGCTTATCGGCGAATGTCATCATGCTTTTTCTTCCATTGATCTCTTTCATAGATCTCTGCGATTTTGAATTATGGCGGTGTTACATGAAAAAATAAATTGAAAAAATTAAATGCACATAAAAAGGAGTACACGTTAAAGGGTATGAGAATTTGCAATTATCCAAAATTGGCTTGAATGCAAGGGGCGTTTGTGAGGCTGACATTGGAAAATAGATTATTCTTTAAAATGTTAAAATTTTGATAAAGAATCAAAAACCCACTATCGTCATATTTAGAGTTGTACTTTTTCGCATGCTTTTTATGTTTATTTGAGATTTTGCCAACGTGCGTTAATTGCAAAATTGGCTTGGCTAGCCACTTAAAACCTTTTCACCAATTCTATTTTTCGCGAAAAGTAAGCTTCGAACAAGCACAACCTCCTTGTAAGCACTGTAACATGGTCCATAAGAAAGGCACAATAACAATAGCGGGCAGGAAAGGAATAAATTGGCTGAAGCATAAGATGCACGGAGGATGAACTAAAGGCGCTGAAGGAGCAGCTGGACAGCAAAGCAGAGGAGGAGAAGAGCAGGCCTGCAGGTGCTGGTGCCCTTGTCCATGGGGACGTAGACTGGAGGCAGAAGCCGTGTCGTTAGCTGGCTCCACAGACGGCTGGCCAGTGGAGTTTTGAGGCTGAGGGCCGGGCTTTTTCGGGAACGGCTTCGGCTGATAGATGGGAGGCGGAAGCAGAGGCTGGCTGGATGGCTGCTTGCCTGAGGCTGCCGGCAGGGCGACGGGTGTCTGTGCCTGATTTCCCGCCTTGGCTGGGGCTGTGGTCGGATGGCTGGGGAGCGGATTGGCGGGCTGTGCGGGATTGGCGATGGAGGGCTGCTGAGGTTGGGGGATGGTTGGCCTGCTGGTGGTTGGCCTGCTGGTGGGAGGAGCGAGCGGAGAGGGCCCAGGGTTGGCTGTGGCCAGCGTGGAGCAGCTTGCAGGGGTCGTATGCCACAAAACTGTGAGACATTTTGCTTTGAGCTTAAGATTTGAGCAAAGGCGTGACTTTCCTTGACTCAGAGCTGATAAGCCCTCTCCGATGGCACCATAGAGGCCTTGCCCGAGTTGGCGAACTCTCCGACCACCACAGTCCCGCTCCAGCACCGGCGCTTGGCAGGCGGAAACACAGCTCCAGTACCTGCAGAGACGTCAGATCTAACAATTGCAAGGGAGGAACTGGCGGGAGGGAAACGTTTACCGACATCGGGCCTCAAACGACATAGGCCCCATAGGCCGGCAGGTGGTACACGGGGTCCGCACTCGGGTCTGGCGGAGGCAATGCAGGTTGGCCCGCAGCTCTGCAATCAGCGACTCTTTCGATCCGATAGGCCTTGGCCAAGGGGAGTCATTGGTCAACCGGGCTGGTGCGCTCCACAGATGTAGGCGTAACGGGCCGCAGCCCTTGAGACTTGGTCCTTAAAGGTCTGGGACTCTGGACATTGTTGCAGACGGGTCTGGAAGTCTGCGTAGTGCCTGGGAAGTAGCAGGGCCTGAAAGCAGCTGGGAGCAGTGGCAATAAGTGGCACTAACCGACAGACCTGCTGCAGCGACCGCGCTTGAAAGAGGCTGCCGAGGCTTGAATCAGTTTGGCCGGTTACTCTACTTACATCTCCACCCAGCGACCCAAGGCTCAACAAGGAAATATCGGCTATAGCCAATAGATGCGCGGCCATTTTTACCTTGTTAAGCAATGAAATGAATAATAAGGAACTCAAGAAAAATTTAAATGACTCAAACTCAATCAGTAACAAATTGATATTGGCCTATTTTGGGTTTCTGAGGCTTTTAAATGATAACAACAATCTAAATAATAATCAATAATTAATACAAGTAAAATTTAATTTTTTGAAATATTTTCGAATTTCAAGCTCTCCATTTTCGAGGTTTTTTGATCATAAATCTGGAACAAATCAAAATTGCGCCAAGCGCACAAAAACGTCCCGAGCCACCACCTAGACGGACCTCCATGCAAAATTTTAGCCAATTTCATTGAAAAACCGAGGAGTACGGGCTGCGGTACCACACACATATATATATATACTAGTAATATGGGTCAGTGGCCATGCTTCGCGCGGCCACCCTCTTCATTCCATCACAGCACATTAAATTATTTTTTCCATCGCAGCACGTTTCTTTCTATTTTACAATAGCATAAAAAATTGCACACAATGACAGCTAATGAGCTCAACAATGATCCGAATTTTAAGTTCCACCAGTCATGGACTCTCCTGATCAGAAAGTCATGTTAGAAGGATCAATGATTGAGAACATCGCATCCAATCAATGTGATCTCTGGAATTGATAACCTGCATATCCTTACTAATGAATACCTTGAAACATCAGGTCACTGAGTAGGACCAAAATCGCGAAAATTAACTTTACTCAATGACATTTTTAACAAATATAATTTTAGTAAAACGATAATGTAAATAGATGACCTTATAGAGAATTGTTGAGGCTAAAATTAAAAAAAAAGTCCGCCAAGAAATGTTGAAAATTGATGGAGCTATTGAGCTGCAAAGTTGGAAAATGTCCAAAATTAGCACATTTTCGATGTTTTCATCATTTTCAAGTACTCAGGCACAGGTGCGGGTATATGCCAGAGAATGTCCAATCCGAGATCTATCCAAAATGGTACCACATGCCAGGATAGGTGGAGAATCCAGCCCGGGCGAGGTACCCTCCCAAAGTGGTGTCACGCGTATTATATAAGACTAGGTTGAGCTTCGCCGTTGCCTACGGCGACTATTGGCATGCTACTTGAAGAAAAAATTATGCTGAAAATTCATTAAAAAAACTCAAACGAGAAACGGCTGAGTGGGCTAATGGCTAAAAATCGTTGTGGGCATAATTTGGGGATTGGATGAGCCTAAATAGGTCTGTAAAAGCATCTGGCATCCACCACCCTACATGGGAGGATTGGGTGAGGCTAAATAGGCCTGTAAAAGCATCTGGCATCCACTGCCCTACATGGGAGGATTGGGTGAGGCTAAATAGGCCTGTAAAAGCATCTGGCATCCACCGCCCTACATGGGAGGATTGGGTGAGCCTAAATAGGCCTGTAAAATCATCTGGCATCCACCGCCCTAATGGGAGGATTGGGTGAGCCTAAATAGGCCTGTAAAAGCATCTGGCATCCACCGCCCTAATGGGAGGATTGGGTGAGGCTAAATAGGCCTGTAAAAGCATCTGGCATCCACCGCCCTACATGGGAGGATTGGGTGAGCCTAAATAGGCCTGTAAAATCATCTGGCATCCACCGCCCTAATGGGAGGATTGGGTGAGCCTAAATAGGCCTGTAAAAGCATCTGGCATCCACCGCCCTAATGGGAGGATTGGGTGAGCCTAAATAGACCTGTAAAAGCATCTGGCATCCACTGCCCTACATGGGAGGATTGGGTGAGGCTAAATAGGCCTGTAAAAGCATCTGGCATCCACCGCCCTACATGGGAGGATTGGGTGAGCCTAAATAGGCCTGTAAAATCATCTGGCATCCACCGCCTTAATGGGAGGATTGGGTGAGCCTAAATAGGCCTGTAAAAGCATCTGGCATCCACCGCCCTAATGGGAGGATTGGGTGAGCCTAAATAGGCCTGCAAAAGCATCTGGCATCCACTACCCTACATGGGAGGATTGGTTGAGCCTAAATAGGCCTGTAAAAGCATCTGGCATCCACCGCCCTACATGGGAGGATTGGGTGAGCCTTAATAGGCCTGTAAAACATCTGGCATCCACCGCCCTACATGGGAGGATTGGGTGAGCCTAAATAGGCCTGTAATAGCAAATGGCATCCACCGCCCTACATGGGAGGTTTGGGTGAGCCTAAATAGGCCTTTAAAAGCATCTGGCATCCACCGCCCTACATGGGAGGATTGGGTGAGCCTAAATAGACCTGTAAAAGCATCTGGCATCCACCGCCCTAAATGGGAGGATTGGGTGAGCCTAAAACCATAAAAATAAGTCCAATTTAATAAAAATATTTTTTCATGATTTTATGACCCCATTAAAAAATCGAAACTAAATTATAAAAGGGTTTTTGGCATGACAGTTAAAATTTGATAACAGGGATTTTATTTAGCACTGAATTTGCAGAAACATACATAAACAAATGGGGGAGGACACAAGGTTAAAAAGGCAAACGGCTGGGGGGCAATCTGGTGTTAGAAGAAGGCAAATGGTGGGGGGGGGCAAATGGATTGGAGGAATGTTTTTGGGCTGCATGGATCCCGCTACACGGGTGCTTAGCTTTTTTCATGCATTTGCCTCTTTTCTTGGTCTACTGACTCTTTTAGGTACTCCCACCCAGTGGCCAAATTACAGCCACACCAAGTGAATAGAACACCTGGCTGTCCTCGAGGGACTTCAAAGATTAGGCAATCAACCCAACAAAGGTTAAATTGCCAAAGAAATGGACTGGTTTGCTGATCTCTATGAAGCTTTATGAATAATAAGTGAATCCTCGCCACAATGAGTAGCTTCCAAATCTGCGCAGTTCCAAAACATTGAAAAAACTCACTTTTTTGATGTTTTAAGTACTTTCCCGTGCTCAGATCAAGCTGAAAATCGCAGAATCGTGTTCCTGGCCCTCGATTTACCCAAAAACATCTTCACCTTCTCACAGGAAGCTTCCCCGGTGGTGCACAAAATGTTCACTCACAGGACAGGCTCCTCTATTATATATATGGACTAGGTTGAGCTTCGCCGTCGCCTACGGCGACTATAAGGAAGCAGCTACAGAAATTATTGATGACAAGAAGTTCAAATTGGTAATAGAAAGCTAGCTGCAGTAAGGAGTTTTACTACAATTTATTTGGCTTTCTCCAATGGTTTTTTGGAAACTTGGGAGGATTGGGTGAGGCTAAATAGGACTGTAAAAGTATCCAGCATCCACCGCCCTACTTTGCTTACTTGAATATCCACTGAAACATGGGAGGATTGGGTGAGTCTAAATAGGCCTGTAAAAGCATCCAGCATCCACCGCCCTACTTTGCATACTTGGATATCCACTGAAACATGGGAGGATTGGGTGAGTCTAAATAGGCCTGCAAAAGCATCAGGCATCCACCGCCCTACTTTGCTTACTTGAATATCCACTGAAACATGGGAGGATTGGGTGAGTCTAAATAGGCCTGCAAAAGCATCAGGCATCCACCGCCCTACTTTGCATACTTGAATATCCACTGAAACATGGGAGGATTGGGTGAGTCTAAATAGGCCTGCAAAAGCATCAGGCATCCACCGCCCTACTTTGCTTACTTGAATATCCACTGAAACATGGGAGGATTGGGTGAGTCTAAATAGGCCTGCAAAAGCATCAGGCATCCACCGCCCTACTTTGCATACTTGAATATCCACTGAAACATGGGAGGATTGGGTGAGCTTTTGCATACTTGAATATCCACTGAAACATGGGAGGATTGGGTGAGTTTAAATAGGCCTGCAAAAGCATCAGGCATTCACCACCCTACTTTGCTTACTTGAATATCCACTGAAACATGGGAGGATTGGGTGAGGCTAAATAGGCCTGTAAAAGCATCCAGCATCCACCGCCCTACTTTGCTTACTTGAATATCCACTGAAACATGGGAGGATTGGGTGAGCCTAAATAGGCCTTTAAAAGCATCATGCAACCACCGCCCTATTTTGCTTACTTGAAAATCAACTGAAAGATGGGAGCATTGGGTGAGCCTAAATAGGCCTTCTCAAAAGCATCAAGCATCCACCGCCCTACTTTGCTTACTTGAAAATCAACTGAAAGATGGGAGCATTGGGTGAGCCTAAATAGGCCTTCTCAAAAGCATCAAGCATCCACCGCCCTACTTTGCTTACTTGAAAATCAACTGAAAGATGGGAGCATTGGGTGAGCCTAAATAGGCCTTCTCAAAAGCATCAAGCATCCACCGCCCTACTTTGCTTACTTGAAAATCAACTGAAAGATGGGAGCATTGGGTGAGCCTAAATAGGCCTTCTCAAAAGCATCAAGCATCCATCGCCCTACTTTGCTTACTTGAAAATCAACTGAAAGATGGGAGCATTGGGTGAGCCTAAATAGGCCTTCTCAAAAGCATCAAGCATCCACCGCCCTACTTTGCTTACTTGAAATTCAACTGAAAGATGGGAGCATTGGGTGAGCCTAAATAGGCCTTCTAAAGCATCAAGCATCCACCGCCCTACTTTGCTTACTTGAAAATCAACTGAAAGATGGGAGCATTGGGTGAGCCTAAATAGGCCTTCTCAAAAGCATCAAGCATCCACCGCCCTACTTTGCTCAGTTGAATATCCACTGAAGCATGGGAGCATTGGGTGAGCCTCCCCTGCTCAAAGCAAGCTTGGGGGTTTGGGGGTATTGAACAATTGGATTTTGGGAGACAACAAAATACACAGCTGGGACGATCTTCTTGGGGATTAAGTTCAATTAGGCAAACGGCTGGGCGGATGGCTGTGAAGAGCCTGAAGCTTTGTTTGGGCTGCATGGATCCCGCTACACGGGTGCTTAGCTTTTTTCATGCATTAGCCTCTTTTTTGGTCTAACGACTCTTCTGAGGATTCCCCCACCCAGTGGCCTAATTACAGCCACACCAAGTGAATAGAACACCTGGCTGTCCTCAAGGGACTTCAAAGATTAGGCACCCAACCCAAGTGGGGTTAGGTTGCCAAAGAGGTTCGAGGCTTATTTGTTTGGGAATATTTATCTTTAATGACTGAAATATTGCCCAATTGGGTAGTTTTCAAATCTGCGCAGTTGCAAAACATTGATAAAAGTCACATTTTTGATGTTTTAAGCATGTTCCCATGCTCAGATCAAGCTGAAAATCGCAGAATCGTGTTCCTGGCCCCTGATTTACCCAATACTCTTAACTCCTAACAGGAAGCTTCCCCGGTGGTGCACAAAATGTTCACTCACAGGACAGGCTCCTCTATTATATATATGGACTAGGTTGGCTTCGCCGTCGCCTACGGCGACTATAAGGAAGCAGCTTACTGAAATTATTGATGACCAGAAGTTCAAATTGGTAACAGAAAGCCGGCTGCAGTAAGGAGTTTTACTACAATTCATTTGGCTTTCTCCCACTATCCCCCAACACATTTTTTGGATGATTAGATAAGATTTCACTTGGGGGGAGTAGTTGGATAAGTTTTCATTTGGCGTGGAGCGATTGGATAAGCTTTTATTTTGGGGTGGGAGTAATTGGATAAGTTTTCAATTGGGGTGATATTTGGGGAGAGTTGGAATCAAAAAATAGTTTTGATGTGGTTAATTAATTGAAAGGGGGGATTATTGGATAAGTTTTCATTTTTAGGGGATAGTTGGATGTTTTGGGGGGGACAGTTGAACTCAAAAAAATTAGTTTTGATGCGTTTAAAGCACCTTTAAATGTGGGTGGATAATTGGATAGGATTTACTTTTGGGGAGTGCTTTACATTACACAACAAAATTCGTAAAAAATGGTGATGCAAATTGTATTTATTAAAAAGCCACATAAAATTATATTGGGTGTGATGGGCAAAAACTGGCAAAAATGGTCAAAAATGAGGTTTTTCCTATATTTCCATAATTTCTAAATATTGTTCGCATCCGGGGCACTGATTTTAGAAATCTATGTACCAAAATGGACCCAAAGCATTAAAAATAAGTACAAATTTAAATAATATTTTTTTAATAATATTTATCATTTTTTGATAAAAAGAAATAAAATGGTTGTGGGGCAAATAGTTTGAAGGAATGTATTTGGGCTGCATAGGTCCCGCTACACGGGTGCTTAGCTTTTTTCATGCATTAGCCTCTTTTCTTAGTCTACCGACTCTTTTAAGAGATCAAACCCAGTGGCCAAATTACAGCCACACCAAGTGAATGAAAAATGTTCTAGGTTGAGCTTCGCCATCGCTTATGGCGACTATAAGGAATTAGCTTCATAAATTACTGATGATAAAATTTCAAGTTTTATGGGTAACAAAAGCTGGCGTTTTGCTGCAATTACGTTTCACTACAGCATCAGGAGTTTTACTGCAATTTATTTGGTTTTCTCCCACTATCCCCCAATGCGTTTTTGAATAATTGGATAAGTTTTCCTTTGGCACGGAGTAAATATTGGAAAAGTTTTCACTTTGGGGTGGGGATAATTGGATAAACTTTCATTTGGGGGATAGTTGGATAAGTTTTTGGGGCACAACAATTGGATAATTTTTTATTTGTGGGGGATAGATGAACTCAAAAATAAATAGTATTCATGCGTCTTTAATGATCAAAAATAATTAGTAATGATGCGTCTTTGCATGTTGAAGTGTCTTTAAATTGGGGGGGGGGGGTAATTGGATAAGATTTCATTTGGGGAAGGGCTCCAAATTACACAAGAAAATTCATAACAAAATATGCTGATGCTGCCGCATTAAGCCACTGGATACAATTTATATTAATTAAAAAGCCTCCAGAAAACGGTGTGCATACTTGTGCGTGGTCCAAAAAATGGCAAAATATAATAATAAGAAATGTTTTGAAAATGAAAATACAATGCAAATTTTTTGGCAAACTAATATATTATTTAGAAATTTTCTTGGCTAATACTCAGGGCAATCAATTTGTGGGAGAAAACTCTTTACTTTTGGCCTGCCGATGGTTTCTCAACTTTAAATACACAAAAATTAAAAAGAATGCCTGAGAAGGATTCAAACCTACCAGTTTCATCCTGCTGAGTAATCGCTTACATCACTACACCATTTTGATGCATTTGGAATCACAAAAGTTTTGATGCGTTTAAATAGGTTTAAAGCTCATTTAACATTGGAGGGTAGTTGGATAAGTTTTCATTTGTGGGGGATAGTTGGATGTTTTTGGGGGGACAGTTGAACTCTAAAAAATTAGTATTGATGCGTATCTTTAATTTTGGGGGGGTAATTGGATAAGAATTCATTAGGGGGAGGGCTCCAAATTACAAAAAAAAATCATAACAAAACAATGCTGATTCAGCCGCATTAGGCGGCCTAATACAATATTTACTAAAAAGCCATCAGAAAAAATTATATTGGGGGTTCAAAACGCTGTGCATACTTGTACATGGTCTGAAACCTCGCAAAAATATCAATTTTTGGAGATTTTTGGCGGTGTTCTAATATTTCCATAATTTATAAATATTTTCCACATCTGGGGCCCCGATTTTTGAAATCTATGCACCAAAATGGACCCAAAACCATAAAAATAAGTCCAATTGAATAAAAATATTTTTTCATGATTTTTACCCCATTAAAAAATTGAGAAAAAGTTATATACAGGTTTTTGGCATGACAGGGATTTGTTTAGCACTGAATTTGCAAACGAATGGGAGAGGCCGCAAGGTTAAAAAGGACAAATGGCTGGGGGGGGGCAATCTGGTGATATAAGAAGACAAATTGTTGGGGGGGGGGGCAAATGGATTGAAGGAATATATTTGGGCTGCATGTGTAATGGATGAGAAGGAAAATATGGTGATAAAAGAAGGCAAATGGTTGAAGGGGGGCAAATGGATTGGAGGAATGTATTGGGCTGCATGGGTCCCGCTACACGGGTGCTTAGCTTTTGTCATGCATTAGCCTCTTTTCTTGGTCTACCGACTCTTTTAGGAACTCCCGCCCAGTGGCCAAATTACAGCCACACCAAGTGAATACAACACCTGGCTGTCCTCAAGGGACTTCAAAGATTAGGCATCCAACCAATTTAGGTTAATTAGCCAAATAGGTACTTGGGTTTGCAGAGGTGCATGGAAAATATATGTGTAATGGTTAAAACTTAGCCAGATTGGGTAGAATCCCAAAACTGCGCAGCTCAAAAACATTGAAAAAACACACATTTTCGATGTTTTAACCACTTTCCCATGATCGGCGCAAGCTGGCTAACTCAAAATCGGCTTACCGGACCCCGATTTACCCAAAAACATCTTCATCTTCTCACAGAAAGCTTCCCTGGTGGTGCGCGAAGTGATAACAGACAAGACAGGCTCTGTCATTATATATGGTGACTAGGTTGAGCTTCGCCGTCGCCTACGGCGACTCTAATGAACCAGCTAGAGAAAGGAAAAAACACAATTACTAAAATTTAATTGAAAACAAATATTTGAGCCTAAATAGGCCCACCCTAAAAGAATTGGGTGAGCCTAAATAGGACTGTAAAAGCATCTGGCATCCACTGCCCTACATGGGAGGATTGGTTGAGCCTAAATAGGCCTGTAAAAGCATCTGGCATCCACCGCCCTACATGGGAGGATTGGGTGAGCCTAAATAGGGCTGTAAAAGCATCTGGCATCCACCGCCCTACATGGGAGGATTGGGTGAGCCTAAATAGGCCTGTAAAAGCATCTGGCATCCACTGCCCTACATGAGAGGATTGGTATAGCCTAAATAGGCCAGTAAAAGCATCTGGCATCCACCGCCCTACATGGGAGGATTGGGTGAGCCTAAATAGGCCTGTAAAAGCATCTGGCATCCACCGCCCTACATGGGAGGATTGGGTGAGCCTAAATAGGCCTGTAAAAGCATCTGGCATCCACCGCCCTACATGGGAGGATTGGGTGAGCCTAAATAGGCCTGTAAAAGCATCTGGCATCCACCCCACTACATGGGAGGATTGGGTGAGCCTAAATAAGCCTGTAAAAGCATCTGGCATCCACCGCCCTACATGGGAGGATTGGGTGAACCTAAATAGGCCTGTAAAAGCATCTGGCATCCACCACCCCACATGGGAGGATAGGTTGGGTTGGGAGGAGAGAGTTATTTATTTTGATGAAAATGTTTGTACCAAAAATATTTTAGGGCAATAAATGAACTCAATTATCATTGGGGGATATTTAACAAAATAACAAAAAAATAACAAAATTATGCTGATACTGCCGCATAAGGGCATTTAATACAATTTGTATTTATTAAAAAGCCACCAGAAAACATTATATTGGGGGTTTAAAACGGTGTGCATACTTGTGCGTGGTCCAGAAACTGGCGAAAGTGGACATTTTTTGTGATTTTTGGAGGTTTTCCAATATTTCAAACTTTTACCGCATCAGTGAGACTGTGACCCCGATTTTTGAAATCTATCCACCAAAATTGACCCAAAACCATAAAAAATTAGTCGAATTTAATAAAAAAAATTTTTCAGTTACCCCATTAAAAAATCGAAAAAAATTTGATAACAAGGATTTGTAGATATTAGCAATGTATTTGTAGAAATAGAGGCCAACGAATGGGGGAGGCCACAAGGTGCAAATGGCTGGGGGGGGGGCAATCTGATGATTGAAGAAGGCAAAGTGGCAAAAGGATTGGAGAAATTGTATTTTGGCTGCATGGGTCCCGCTACACAGGTGCTTAGCTCTTTTCATGCATTAGCCTATTTTTAATTTTGGGAGAATTGGGCTGCATGGGTCCCGCTACACGGGTGCTCAGCTTTTTTCATGCATTAGCCTCTTTTTTGGTCTAACGACTCTTTTGAGGATCCCCCCACCCAGTGGCCAAATTACAGCCACAATAAGTGAATGTAACAGCAAACACCTGGCTGTCCTCAAGGGACTTCAAAGATTAGGCACCCAACCCGAGTGGGTTAGGTTGCCAAAGAGGCTCGAGGCTTATTTTTTTGGGAATATTTATCTTTAATGACTGAAATTCGGCCTGATTGAGTAGCTTTCAAATCTGCGCAGTTCTAAAACATTGAAAAAACTTACTTTTTTGATGTTTTAAGCACATTCCCATGATCGCCGCAAGCTGATTAACTCAGAATCGTGTTCCCCGACCCTGATTTACCCAAAAACACTCTCACCTCCTCACCAGAAGCTTCCCCCATGGCGCGCCCCATGCTTACCCACAGGACAGGCTCCTCTATTATATATATGGACTAGGTTGGGAGAGGCCTGCGGCGCACATCATCATAATTTTTTTCGTAATTTGTTATTAAAGTGCTTTAGTTTTTTTATTATATGATTAGAAATTTGTGATACCATTTGCCATTCATATTCGAATATTTTTTTGTTTTCAGTTTTGGTTTTTGTGTAAAATTTAAATTTTATATATATCGTTTTTTTCTTATGCTGTATTTTAAATTTTATGGTTCTTTTAAAAAAATACATTCACTCTTTTCACAACAAAGTGCGAGTTAATTTTCAGCCATTCATTTTCTGAAGGCATAAAGATATCTTTGAACTGAATGTAAAAATGCATATTGAATGGGTGTCTATTGAATTCCAAAAAAAATTCAAACACGAATTTGGAACTTGGGCTGCATGGGTCCCGCTACACGGGTGCTCAGCTTTTTTCATGCGTTAGCCTCTTTTGTGGTCTTATGACTCATTTGGAACCCCCACCCAGTGGCCAAATTACAGCCACACCAAATAAATGAATGCAAAAGCAAACACCCGGCTGTCCTCATGGAGCATCAAAAAATCAGGCACCAAACCCAAACAAGGTAAGGCTGCCCGAGACAGACACAGGATGATCAAGCAGTTTGGAAATTTGTTTAATGAGTGCAATATTACCCAATTGGATAGCTGCACAAAACTGCGCAGTTCCAAAACATTGATAAAAGTCAAATTTTTGATGTTTTAAGCACTTTCCCGTGATCAGATCAAGCTACAGACAACATATTTTGGTTAGGCGACCTCGATTTACCCAAAAACGTTCTCACTTCCCATGCAGCTACTGAATTGGGCTTGCGCGAAGCTATCTACTTACGGACAAGGCTCAGCTTTTATATTATGGACTAGTATGGTATGGGCCTGCGGCGCACATCGCCAGCTCCAGATATGGCAGAATCAAGCAAGCCATTTAGGTTTAAACACTCAATTGCTGCCTAATAAACTGTCCTGTCACAGCTTACTTCACTATCCACTGAAACATTGGAGGCCTGGGTAGGCCGCCAGAAAGGCTTATTAGCTAAAATTTGTTTTAGCTGTAGCTCAGCCAATTCTCAACCGATTTTAAAAATTCCAACGCCATTTTGAAGATAAAATTAATATCTTTCGAATGAAAAAAACCGCATCACTAAATTCAAAGCCAGGCAAAAGTTATGCCCGAAAAACCCTCCAAATTGACCATTTTACTCAAACATTTGATGTTTTAAGCACATTGCCGTGATCGGAGCAAGCTGGTTCCAACGCTATCGTGTTCCCCGGCCACGATATACCCTATAAGCTACTAACTTCTACAATACATCTTGAATTCGGACTGCGCGGCATGCTCACGCTACAGACACGTCTCAGCTTTTATATTATGGACTAGGTTGGGAGAGGCCTGCGGCGCACATCATTATTTTCGTTTTGTGATAAGTGTATTTTTGTTGACTTTTGTTTTGAATTTATATATTTGAAATTTTGAGCATATTCTTTGTTTTAACTTTTTATCATGCGTCTGTTTGGGTTTCTTTATCATGCCTGCTCAATGGCCAGCACTTGTCGATTCTGCAGGTACAACAATATTGGATAATTTTGAACAGAAATACTGACAAAAATTATAATGCCAAAATGCAAAAAAATTCAAAAATAATGGAAAAAAATAATACGAAATTCAAAAACAATTTGGAATTTGGGCTGCATGGGTCCCGCCACACAGGTGCTCAGCTTTTTTCATGCGTTAGCCTCTTTTGTGGTCTTATGACTCTTTTAGAAACCCCACCCAGTGACCAAATTACAGCCACACCAAATGAATGCATGAGCAAACACTTGGCTGTTCTCGAGGGACTTCAAAGATTAGGCACCCAACCCAAGAAGGGTTAGGCTGCCCGAGATGGACACTGGTTGGTCAAGCAGTTCGGAACTTTGTTTAATGAGTGCAGTATCACCCAATTGGATAGCTACAAAAAACTGCGCAGTTCCAAAACATTGAAAAAACTCACATTTTCGATGTTTTAAGCACATTCCCGTGATCGGATCAAGCTGCTAAAAACATATTCTGGTTAGGCGACCTCGATTTACCCAAAAATGTCTTTACTTCCCCTGCAGCTACTGAATTGGGCTTGCGCGAAGCTATCTACTTACGGACAAGGCCTAGCATTCATATACTGGACTAGGTTGGGCGAGGCCTGCGGCGCACATCGCCAGCACCATAATGCCATAATCAAGTCAGCCAGTCAGGCCTAAACAGACAAAAGCTGCCGAATGAACTGTCTTGTCACAGCTCACTTAAATATCCACTGTAACATTGGAGGCATGGGTAGGCCGCCAGAATATCTAATTAGCTAAAATTTGTTTTGGCTGTAGCTCAGCCATTTCTCAACCGATTTTAAAAATTCCAACGCCATTTTCAAGAGTTGGGAGAGGCCTGCGGTGCACACTGCAAGCTTCTGTCATGTCAAACTTATCTAAAGTGCAACACACAAGAGCTGGTGTTCATACTGAATTAATGAAACATGGCAGACTTGGGTAGGGCGCAAGCATGACCAAAAATGTCAAATTAGTTTTGGCTGTGGCGCACATCACCAGCTCCAGGCATGCCATAATCAAGCCAGTCAGCTATGCCGTAACAGACAATGGCTGATGAATATACGTCTTTTCGTATCTTACTTAAATATCCACTGAAACATTGCAGGCCTGGGTAGGCCGCCAGAATGGCTTATTAGCTAAACTTTGTTTTGGTTGTAACTCAGTCAATTCTCAACCGATTTCAAAAATTCCAACGCCATTTTAAAGGTAAAAACTGTATCTTTTGAATGCAGCAAACCGCTTGACAAAATGCGCTTTCTGTCACAGGCAGCATTCGAAAAACCCTTCAAAATAGCCATTTTACCCAAACGCCTGATGTTTTAAGCACATTCCCGTGATCGGAGCAAGCTTGTCAGGCCAGAATCATGTTCCGCGACCCCAAATTACCCAAAACCATGCTCACTTCCGCTGCAGCTGCTGAATTGGGCCTGCGCCGTCTGTCCACGTCACGGACAAGGCTCAGCTTTTATATTATGGACTAGTATGGTTTGGGCCAGCGGCGCACATTGGCAACTCCAGACATGTCCTTAATAGGTGCATCAATCAAGCACATCTCCAAGTGTGCATCCGTTTAGTTACATTTTTGCTGAAACATGGCAGACTTGAGTAGGCCGCTAGCATAGTCCAAACTGGTTGGTTTAGCTTGGCTTTGTTTTGGCTGTAACTCTGTCAATTCTCAATGGATTTCAAAAATTCCAACGCCATTTTGTGCAGAATTTTATTTCCTAGCAAATGCAAGGAACCATTTGACAAATCTCGCTTATTTAAAAAAATTATGTTCAAAAAACCCTCCAAAATGACCATTTTACCCAAACATTTGATGTTTTAAGCACTTTCCCATGCTTGGATCAAGCTGGGTATAACACCATCGTGTTCCCTGGCCACGAGTTACCCAAAAAGCCATTAACTTCCTAGATACAGCTTGAATTCGGACTGCGCGAAGTGTTCACGCTACGGACACGTCTCAGCTTTTATATTATGGACTAGGTTGGGAGAGGCCTGCGGCGCACATTGCAAGCTCCAGACATGCCAAAATCAAGCCAGGCAGCCAGTTAGGACCAATAAGACAAAGGCCACCAATTAATTTCTCCTGTCTTAACTCACTTGAATATCCACTGAAACATTGGAGGCCTGGGTAGGCCGCCATAATGGCTTATTATCTAAAATTTGTTTTGGCTGTAACTCAGTCAATTCTCAAACGATTTCAAAAATACCACCGCCATTTTGAAGATAAGATTTGTATCTATTGAATGAAGAAAACCGCATAGCAAAATTCAAAGCCAGGCAAAAGTTGTGCCCGAAAAACCTTCCAAAATGACCATTTTACTCAAACTTTTGATGTTTTAAGCACATTCTCGTGCTCGGATCCCTCCATATATTTCAAATTCGCGTTCTACGCCCTCGATTTACCCAAAAATGCCTTTACTTTGCCTGCAGCTGTTGAATTGGGCCTGCGCCGAATGTCTGGTGGACAGACACGTCTCAGCTTTTATATTATGGACTAGGTTGGGAGAGGCCTGCGGCGCACATCATAATTTTTGTTTGTTGATTAGTGAATTTTTGTTGATTTATCTTTCAAATTCACTTAAATTTGCTATTGCTGAATGTGAAGTTGAATTTGCTGGTTCTCTTTTGCTTTGTTTATTTTTTTATCATGGTAATTTTTGCTGATATTTGATTCCTCTTTTTGTAAATTAGTATTTTCGCGTTACCCTGAATGTTATTTATTCTGAACTTGCATTCTTTCTCATACATGTTCTACGCCATTTTATTTCATTATTAAGTTTTTAGTCTGTTATTAGTTTTTCGAAATTTAATCATTATTTTTTTGCCATTTAAAGTTAGTAGGTCACAGTTTGTGCAATTTTTGCTCTTTGTTTAGCTAATTGGTTTTTCCTTCTATTCAAATTTATTTCAAAGACATTACAATTTGCAACAGGGAATTAGTTCAAATGTTTCTTTAGTTTTCACTTTTCTTTTTACATTCTTCTTCGATGCATATATTCTAACTATCTTTTATTTCAATTTTAAATTGAATTAACCCTTTCATTTTTTGAGTAGCAGTTTAATTTTATCCATTTGGGTTTTATGCCCATGCTGTATATGAACAATTTTTATCAATTTCTAACGATTCTTACATTCTTACATTTTATTCATAGATAAAGTCAAAGTATCAGTTTATTTTTAGCCATTTCATTACTTGACATTTTATTTTGAATTTGTCAATTCAGTTTTAATTGACAGTTTATTTTGCTTTCTTCAATTCCGCTTAATTTAACATTTTATTTGCTTTCTTCAATTCTGCTTCATTTAATGGATTTATTTAATGCAATTTTTATCAAGCAAACGCCAAGGAGACCTTGGCTAAAGGCTCTAAGATAGGTGCATGATGGCAATGGCTTGGGGTGTGGGCTGCATGAGTTCCACTACATGGGTGATCAGCTTTTTCCAGGCAGTAGTTTCTTTTTTTTGTCTACCGACTGTTTTTGCAGCAGACAAATTTTAAGAGCCACACGAAATGAATGCAAAATTGCAAATGAATGCAATTCGCCAACAGAAGGCCAGGGCAAATTTCAATTAAATTTAACAATTCCAATGCCATTTTGCAGATAAATTAGGAATCGATTGAATATAAAAAAATAATATGAAATTCAATGCCAATTTGGAATTTGGGCTGCATGGGTCCCGCAACACGGGTGCTCAGCTTTTTTCATGCATCAGCCTCACTTTTGGTCTTTTGGCTCTTTTGAAAACCCACACCACCCAGTGAATGCAACAGCAAACACCTGGCTGTCCTCGAGGGACTTCAAAGATTAGGCACCCAACCCGAGTGGGGTTAGGTTGCCAATGTGGGGTGGCAATAAGGCCACCTGCATGAGAACTTGTTTATTGAGTGCAAAATCACCCGATTGGATAGCAGCACAAATCTGCGCAGATCCAAAACATTGGAAAAACTCGCATTTTTGATGTTTTGAGCACATTCCCGTGCTCAGACCCTTGCAGATAATTTCGAAATCGCATTCTACGCCCTCGATTTACCCAAAAATGTCCTTACTTTGCCTGCAGCTACTGTCCTGGGCCTGCGCCAAATGTCTGGTGGACAGACACGTCTCAGCTTTTATATTATGGACAAGGCTTAGCATTCATATTCTGGACTAGGTTGGGAGAGGCCTGCGGCGCACATCATAATTTTTGGTAATTTCTTAATTTGCTTTGGGTTATTCGTTGGCTTTGGGTTTATGTATTTTTCAGAAATTTCGAGTGGTTTTCTGGTTTTTACCTGCTTTCCTTTATTGTTGGCTGTCTTCACTCATTTATTAAAAGCGCACTTATACTGCAAATTTTATGATCATTTTAAATTTCCATTGGATTCCTAATATTCGTTTTTACATATTTGCATTCTATTTTTCATGAAATTTTTGCATATTTAACTATTCTGCACATTATGCTGAAAATCAATTTATTTAATTGTTTTTTTTTACAAAAAAAAATTGAATTTTTTAAAAATTTATAAATCTCTTATCTAAAGTTATCATTGATTAAAAATTGACATTTTGAATCATCTGGCAAGGGAATAAACTGAGCTTCCTTTGTTCAAACACAGAACTAAAACTCTTTGTTTCTTCGGTAACACTTCCATGCATGCAATTTGTGGCTTAATAACAGCTGGCTACATATTAAGGAAAAATTTTGTTTGCATTCATGGATGCTTTTTTTCAAATTGCAAATTATTTTATTTCGTAAGACTAATTATGCATCGGATTTCATGTTCAGTGTCATTTAAACCATGCAATAACTTCAGTACTCTCCAAATCAACGCAAACTGTTTTGCTTTGTTTTGAAATCCATTGAGATATTGAAGACTTGAGTAGGCCGCCAGAACCCTCTATAATCTCGAGTTTTTATAGCTCATTTTTACAGCTTATTCTCAATTAAATTTATTAATTTCAACGCCAATTGAAGGCATCCTATTGAATGCAAACCATATTGAAAGCCAAGTTAGAATTTGGGCTGCATGGGTCCCGCTACACAGGTGCTCAGCTTTTTTCATGCATCAGCCTCTTTTTTGGTCTTTTGACCACCCCACCCAGTGGCCAAATTACAGCTGCACCAAATGAATGCAACAGCAAACACCTGGCTGTCCTCGAGGGACTTCAAAGATTAGGCACCCAACCCGAGTGGGGTTAGGTTGCCAAAGTGGGGCAGTAATAAGGCCACATGCATGAGAACTTGTTTATTGAGTGCAATATCGACAGATTGGATACCTGCACAAATCTGCGCTGATCCAAAACATTGGAAAAAGTCACATTTTTGAGGTTTTGAGCACATTCCCGTGCTCAGATCCTTGCAGATAATTTCGAAATCGCGTTCTACGTCCTCGATTTACCCTAAAATGTCTTTACTTTCCCCGCAGCTACTGTCCTGGGCCTGCGCCAAATGTCTGGTGGACAGACAAGGCCTAGCTTTCAGATTCTGGATATTGGGCTGGCGCGAGGGAGCATAGCGACCGTCAGCGCCCAGCCCCTCTTTTCGACCCAGGTGTACGTTTTCGGGGTTATTGCTAGATCTTAAAATTGATAAGGCTCCTGCTCCTCACAGAAGAATCCAATCGTTCTGATTCTTTTTGCATTGGAAAGAGCATCATCGAATTGTCCAAAACTCGCGAGAAATCGCCCAAAACTTGCAGCAATCATTAGAAAATCACTCAAAACCATTTGTCCGAACTCCTTCTTCTTCTCCTTCTTCTTCTTCTTCTCCTTCTCCGCATCTATTCAATGGACGATAGTAGGTATTCAATCGGCCTGTACTTAAGGCATCAATTGGCAAGGTTCAATGGTAATTCTGAGCAATTAATATGGTCTAAGTCTACAAAGGAAGTTGTGCGGCTGTGTGGTCAAGTGGCTTGTCTATTTGACTCGATTCAGAGGTGACCAGGTTCAAACCTTCTTCGATCCTTTTATTTTATTCTTTTATTTTTTTATCTTAAAAGTGGGAGAAATATGTGGTACCATCGGCAGACCAAAAATATAATACTCCTTGTTCCCAAAAATCGATTCCCCTGAGTTTAAGACAAGAAAAATTCTCAAAAATATGTTAATTTTCCAATGAATTTCCATAATATTTTTCATTTTCGAATTGTTCCTTTTCGTTATATTTTTCAAATAAGTTTTTTTATTCACTTTTTGATTTATCTAATAAAATCTTAACTAAATATATAGCCAACAATATCAAATTTTACTTTTACATTTTATACTATATTAAAAGTGGGAGAAATATCTGGTACCATCGGCAGGCCAAATGTGGGCCTCTTTTCTCCAAAATTTGGAATTGCCTCGAGTAAAAAGTCAAGGAAATACAATTTCTACTAGTGGAATCTGCTGCGTCATCTGCATTTTGTTTTTGGGCGCGCATGGAAAGAGACACTGAACTGCGCGCCAAAAACAAAATGCAACTGACCAAGCAGCAGATTCCACTAGTAGAAATTGTATTTCCTTGACTTTTTACTCGAGGCAATTCCAAATTTTGGAGAAAAGAGGCCCACATTTGGCCTGCCGATGGTACCAGATATATATATATGCGGACAGACGGACGAAAAATGGGGTAACTGTATAAGCGGGCCTTGGCCGCCCGCCGCTCCGTGCAGGGCGCCAGAGCTCCTCCGGCCTCCGGGCACGGGCGCTACGGCCCCTACGCTTTGCCTAGCATGCTTCGCATGCTAGGCTACGCTCCGGGGCCTCCGCGCCCATGCCCTACGGCCTCCGGAGCTCTGACTGCCCTGCCCGTCGCGGCAGGCGGCCTGCGGCCGCGCAAAAATGAGCACCGCTGACCTGAAATCATCCAACAGCTACTGAATTGTGAAAGTAGTTTTTATTATCACACAAAATTTAGCATAAAAACCACAGCAACAAAATCAATTGCCGAAACTCAATAGTCCATCACATCGTAATTGCCAAGGCCCAGCCCCTCGTCAAAACGCATATGGTGAATTTAATGTAAAATGTTTGTCGGCTATATGTTTTATTTAGGTGACCAAAAATAGTGGACCCATGAAAGGAGATTTCCTCCAAGTGTGCCATTTTAGTGGGGGCAAATAGAGCAAATAGAGCACTTATTGTCCATAAATGATCCATCATTGTTTATAAATGCTCCATCAATGGTCTAGCAATGCTCTCATTCCGCTATGTTCTACTTATGAGTTTTACGGCAAAATTTTTGGCGACTCACTTTGAAACCACTCAAAAAATATCTCTTTAAAGAAATGACAAAAAGCCGTAGTTTACGTCTATCTATTGGGCTGGCCCGAACGGAGCATTAACGGAGTGTCAGCGCCCATCCCCTCTTGCGTTTCACATTTTATTAAAAGTGGAAGAAATATCTGGTACAATCGGCAAGCCAAATGCAGCTAGCTCTCTTTTCTCCAAAAATTGAAATTGCCCCGAGTAAAAAGTCTAAGAAATGCATATACTACTAGTGGAATCTGCTGAGTCACCAGATTTATTATGTGCTAGAGCGAATATGAGTTTGTGTTGCTGAAGACTATCGCGCTTTCACCTATTCTTTCAATTTTTCCACCTATAAATCCCCCAACTCTTTCCTCTAATCTCCCAACCTAATCGACCTTGTTTCAGACGTTGCTGCTAAAATCAGTTGAGATCCGTTGCAGTTAATTAGGCCTAAACTCGGCATATCAAAAACATTCCATGAATCGACAGTATGATGCCCGAAAAATGTAATTCGGACATTGAACTGCGAAAAATTTAGTTATAAATGCTAATTCAGTAATTGTGGTAGAAATGTTAAAATGCTGTTCTAAAATTTTTATGTTTTCTCTATATTCTACAGATACTTATCAGCAGTCATTCTGAATGAATTATCGAGAAAGTATAGTGAAACATACCCATGGATGAGCTGGGAAGTAGAATGACAAAAAGTAAAGCCATATTCATGGCGGCGAACTTGGACTTTCCTATGTGTTTCCGTTGTGTTTCTCCGTCAAGAGCAAACGCGAAAAAATCTTCGCTTGTTTTCCAAGTTTGCACTTGCACCCAGCACCAAAGTAAAATTGCGCGTGGGGCTCTGTTTAAAGGCTTTTCCTCATCGAAACGAGGACTGGGTTTTTGTAAACTGTACAAACAAGCTTTTGAAATATGGGAAAAGTGCTTGAATCTCTCCGAAAACACAAAACTAAAGAAAACAAAGAAATACATCAATTATTAGTCGAATCTTCTCCATTGACAGTTGCATTTTGTTTTGGCGTGCAGTTTCAGGTCTCTTTTATGGTGACGCCAAAGCAAACTGCAGATACCACTAGTATTTGGTGTTACAGTCGCGTAGGTTTAGTCCGTTACAGTCGCATAGGTTAGGTTTGAACGAGGCATTGTCTTTTAAAATACTGTGCTAACGGACGAAACACTAAGATATCGTGACACACAATTCAATTCTCTAAAAAGACATATGTAATCAGTTTACTACCACTGCTGCAAAATGCAAAGAAAATTGCTGCCAACAAAAGTTTCGCAAACCCTTAAAACTGTCAATATAAACACCCCGCCTTTTTTGATAGAATATTCATAGATTCTATTCTTCAGTGATTGATAAATTGCATTTCTTGTAGAGTTCTTTTGACGTCATTTTTTGCTCTATGGTAGGACTTTTTGTGCTTTGCTGCTATGACACCGTCGGCAAAACGGTAGGGGAATATCTTGCAGGGGAGAGCCTTTTCTCATCATCGGATAGAGCTTTGGAACGAGAGCAGCACTATATTTTATTGAGAGACATCCAGGGTTTGAAAAATGGGGCTCTGAGAGAAAAAAGAAGTGAGTTAGCTGTATGGCGTTACCCCTGCCAGCCTGCTATTGTGCGAAATCTGCCCATCTTCCCCTGCACTACTTCCTTTCAAAAGGTTCCGCCTTTCTTTCCAATGAGTGAAACAAGGTTGACTGCCTCTCAGCTCAGAGCTAGGCTTATAGCTGGTCAGTGAACTGAATTCAAACTCGGCTAATGATCTCCTGACCCCTTAGGCCTGACGTAAATCAGCCTATTCGTCAGAGTTTTTCGGCACTCCAAACAGCCAATCATTTTCCCCTTTTTTTCTTCTCTTGCTGGCTAAATTATCGAGGAAGTACTGAGAACAAGCCCTGCTCATTTTAATATAATTGGCTTAGTGCAGGTCCCAGAGGATCTATCATTAGTAGTTGTCGCGTTGCCATGGGTTAGGAGACGCTATTGAAGAGTAAAGGCATTGTTCAACGGCAATAGGAGGGGCAGAGGAATGAAGAAGTCTGGGAAGAATCTGCTGGGGGGTCTGCTGTCCGCCGGGAAAGCGGTCTGGAAGCTGAGCAAGCAGCTGCTGCCCTTCATCCTACTCATCGGCTTCTGTCTCTTCGGCTCCGTCCTCTACTACCTCATGATGGAATACTCGTGCCCCCTTCATTCTCTCATTCCCTCAGTCTCACATTCACGCTTCCTTCAATCATCCAGGAGTCTGGAGCCAGTGAACATGGGGGATCTGGAGGCCTGTGTGGACTCCGGCAATGCCTCCTTCGCCAAGGCCTTCTATCTCACTGCCACTATCTTCAGCTCCACCGGTTCTCTCCACTTCCCTCTCTTTTTCTACTCTCTGCCAGGCGGATATTTGGTGGAGGCTACGGGGACGTGTACCCGTGCACCTGGGCTGGAAAGGTGGTGACACTGCTGCTCTCCTTCACTGGAGTCCCGCTCACCATCTACTGCCTGGGACGCCTGGGCGTACACCTGCGCAAGTTCCTGGACAGGCTCTGGCACTCTGTCCACTGCAGGCGCAACATCCTTCGCAGCACCATCAATCTACGCGAGGAGGAGGTGGCTTCCCCTTCTCTTCTGCCCTGCCTCTCCATAACTCTCATCCACACAGGTGGGCGATGATCGACTGCCGCTGTCGGTGGGCATCGGGATGACGGTGCTGTGGGTGCTGATCAGCTCAGAGTACTTCCTGCTCTTCATGTACAAGCCGGGCACGGAGCCGCCCAGCTGGAACTACTTCGACGCATTCTACTTCACCATTGTTCACCCATTCCACTCTTCTCCTCTGCTTGCAAGAAGAGGAGTAAATTGCAGATCAGCCTGTTCACGATAGGCTTCGGAGACTATGTGCCTAATCGGAGGTCATGGAGCATCATAACATTCAGCTTCATCTTCGTGGGCCTCAGCCTCGTCTCCATGTGCGTCGCCATCACTCAGGCCAAGCTAGAGAGCCAGTTCGAACGCATCGCTGACATGATCAAGAATCTTCAGGCTCTTATTTTCTACACTCCCCTTCCACCTCCTCATAGCCCCTCTCCAGTGGCGGATATAGGGGGGGGGAAAGGGGGACGTTTCCCCCCCCGAACGGATTTCGGGGGGGAATTCCCCCCCCCCGAAATTTTCAGGAAGGGGAAAAATTTCACCCTTTTAGATACATCTTGTCAAAAAAATTTTCCGCGCGCTTCGCGCGCAGAGTCCAATTTACTCTCATATAAATTTTGACCAAAAATTTCCCCCCCCCCGAACCAAAATCCTATATCCGC
>JASANA010001240.1:0-35933 GCA_030248095.1 Ptycholaimellus sp. GST1_10
TTACATTGGGTGACATTGCAAGCATTACATTGCAAGCTGCAGGGGACGTTACATTGTAGATGTTCTCAAGGCGTACATTTTTAGCCACTTGGGACCTGCCTTGATCAATTTGATTCTGTGGTTCCGGAACTCTGTTATCCCCTTCTCTATCAACCATTGTTATAAATCAATAGGAATGGTCGGTGTTGAAAATGGTGTACAAGTATTAATACCATATTTTATATCCAGTTTCTTTACCATTTATTTTAATTGTACCGTTTGTCGTCAAATCAAATTCACCAGTGGCTCATAACTGATCCAACAATATCTGCCCACAACGCTGGAATGATGGGGATAATCGAGTAAACCACTTTATATCTTCCTTTTTAATATTCTGCTCAGGTCCCTCAGGTATTTTTGAACTGCCGCCCAGGACTTGGCCTGGGGGCAGTACTAAGTATTCACCCCAAAAAAGGGCGTGGGTCTATATAAATATATATATATAAATATATGGATATCAGCATGGATCCCTCCATGGTATCTCAACCGTTTTTGCTCAATTTTTCAGAGAATGTCAGAAATGTTGGCCGCACCAGGCCATGATTGCGGACCTTGGCGGAAATACCTTGACCCATAAACCTAATGTTACAATACCCAAAAAGTTATTTAGAGGTTTTTATTGAGTAATTGGTTCTAATTTTGAGACCCAGTAGGTAAAGTTTGATGCTGAACACGAATCTGGCCATTAAAATGAGAAATTTTTGCAATTTTACACCAATCCATCATCGTGATGTTTCAAAAACCAAAATTGAAAATTTCAGATATTTTGACATCAATTTCGTGTTTCTGCTATTTTGAAATGAGCCTCATGCTTTGCACTATCAAGTTGGCCATAAAATTTCCTTTCAAATGGCGTTGAAATCATGCAAAAAGCTTCAGTAGAACCCAAGTTATGCCATTTTTGAACTGCCGCCCAGGACTTGGCCTGGGGGCAGTACTAAGTATTCACCCCAAAAAACCACTAAGTCCCAGACCCCATAGTTCAGGAAACATCGTTTGACTGGGTAGCCTTCTTTGGATCAATTAATATGGGGTGTATTTTTGAGTTATGATTTCAGGTGACTGCCTTTCTTAACTAGATCCATTTTACTGAAGCAGAGTGGGGAAAGAAAAGCGTAATGTTCTGATGTGGCATAGACCAGATTACAAGGGGCGGCAGTTCAACTCATGGGTTCAGCCACTTTGTGCAAATGAACCCCATGTTATACTAGTATTTATGGGTGGCTCCTCAGGTGTTTGGGTTACAGCTGGTACTTCAGTTGCAATAGGAGGTTGCTGAATAAATGGCTCCTCTTCCAAAACAATCTCAGATGAATGAGTTTCAGGCAAAGGTAATTCCGGTGGGTGAAGGTCCAAAGTTTCGTCTGTTACACTTTTTGAAAAGGATAGCAAAGGATTTTCCTCTGTTTGTATTGAAGAGTCAGTGGTTTTAAATGGGTATTCCTCTGTTTGTACTGAGGAATCAATAGTTTTAACTGTGTCTGTTTGAGTTTCTTGAGTTTGACTAGGTTGTGAAGCAAAATGGGAACTAGCTGTTTGACCAGAAACAAAACCGGAAGAAGAACCGGGTATATCTACTGGTTTAACTTTCTGCTTTAAATCTTCCCAACAATCTTCTGCAACTACAACCCAGCAACAGAAGGACATGATGCTGCAATATTAAAAATTAAAGGTATATTTTCAGTAAGAAGCTTCTTTTTTGTCTTAATACTTATTCGTTTATTCAATAAACGATCAACAATATCCTCATGTGCCTCAAAAAAATCTCGCTGAACTTTATTATGTGGTACAGATCCAACAATAAGGATATTGTACAGTAAATTAACAAGTGACTTTGTTATTTCAAAATCTTCAGATTCTGATTTAATCAATTCCTGAACCTTATCCTTGTTTAGGTTTGGAATCGAAGATATTTCCTCAATAGCTAATCCATCCATTTTCATCTCATATCAGAAATGAGAAATAATTTATCCTAACACTCCCAAACCTCAATGATGGAGCTGTTGCCCCATTTCTTTTTCCTGGACACCCTACCCGATTTACGAGACTTAATGCCATTCTTTACTTAGTTGAAGTTCAACGAAGAAACCTAGACAATACCATACCCACTGATCTTACCCCGGACCCAACTGACCAATCAAAAGACAAAATAATATGTCTAGACATTCAAGGAATGCATTCTCTATGGAGTACTTTGGAAACTAGAGTAAATGAGCAAATAGTAAGTATTATGAAAAGTTATGTTCACACCACAGCCCTAGCCAGACTACTAGGAACAGCAAAGAGCTTACAAGACCAGGTATGGAATTCTTTGGATGGTTCATGGACATTAGATGGTCAATACAACTCAGACATTACTGGAATAAAATCAAACAGATTCTCAGCTGAATCAGCAAAAACTCAGAGGTAATGGGACTGTCCTTATTGGAAGGATTTATTCTGATTTTCTCATGAGTGCAAGGCAATACCTACCACCCAAAACATCACTTGGTCTTAACTTCCGATGAGCCACAGATGCCTTTACTCTTACATCTCCTGATGGAAAAAATGTAAAATATAAGGCATATATTAAGGAAATGAAAGTTTGAATGAATTATCTAAAGTTACCTGATGTAGTATCACCTAGGATAGAAACTAAAATAAATCATAGCTCTCGAATAATATTCAATAGGCTTACATGGAAAACAGTATCCATACCCAAAGGACAAACTGTATACACATGGCTAGACTGTTTAAACAAAGGGCCATTACCGAATAGGATATACCTTGCCTTTATCAGTCAAGAGGCTCAATATGGTAAAATTACTAGAATTACATCATATTTCGAAAACATGAACCTTTCCAGACTAATGTTCTGACTAAATGGTAGAAACATTTTAGTTCAACCCATAAAATCAACATTCGTAAACGATTCAAAGGGTGCAGTGGAAGTGAACAAAAGTGAGGCAAGGGAGGGCTACCTAAGTGTTATTGAAATATTAAATCAAATTAGTGACCAACTATCTATTCTTAGACTTGACTATGATAGTTATTTAGCAGGGAACACAATAAATGCTGTAGAATTTGGGAAATGTGGTTACAAGGCCTCTGATGGGGGGACACTGGATATTTTAATGGACTTCAGTGGTGAAGGGATCCCTGCAAACTGTTGTGCTTTACTATTCACAGAGTACACAGAGACAAAACCTATATAAGGGGCTGATTATGTCATTTTCAGAAAATGTCCAAAATGGATAACCTTTCAACTGGATGCTTAATGTGTTTAATTTTCCCAATAGTATGCATTGGAGTTCCTTTAATATCACTATTGGGATGGGATATATTTACACACAATTCATATATTTGCAAGGACAATAATTACATTATATTGAGCAAGGAGATATCTCAAAATTGGGATTTCTGTAAACAAAAAAATTAAAGATGCTGATCAAAATGTAATTATTGCAATTTGCAAAAATGGTACTGAGCAGCAGATGAGTTTTTTCAATGAAACTGGAGATGTTATTAAGCAGTATGGTAATTGGGAAACTATTACAATTCATACATGGTTAAGACAATGTCTTCATGGTCAATGTCCAAGGATACCTATAGCTCCTCGTGGGAATTGCACTTACATTTCTATCTTAAATGGAAATATTTTATGTAGTGATGATAAAAATATGTTTGTTTCTTTAAAACTTGGTGGTACTAATTTTGGTGATATTGGTGCTGATGAAGTGTTAGATTTTGTCATTGATATTAAGTGTTGATAAATGTAATTCTTTAACAAAATCACAATACAAAGCACAAAGAAAAGCATATAGGTTTCAAGTTTCAAAGTGTTAGTTAATTTGATAGGTTTAAGTGACCAGTCATGAATTTAAGAAAACAATAGTAAAAACTGGGGGTTTTCAAGTCACTTGTGTAAATTAGAGTTCAAAAAAGATGTTAATTTTAATGAAAAGTTGATTTTTACAAATATTAACCTTCTGTAGTAGTATTCTTGTGTCCTATGTTATAACATAGGGCGCCCATGGAGGTGAACAAATATTTTATGCTCTAGTTCATATTCGTTAATGCAAATCATGACAAAATGGGTATCATAATGTTGCAAATTATCAGAAAAATCAAAATGGGGTGCACTTAGTATTAAAATTTTTCGAAATTTGCCAAAAACTAAAAGATTTACAAAATTACGCATCGGGTTAATTTTGCTTCTGCATGTCAAAAGTGGACTAAAACTTCAATTTTCTGTCTCAAAAACTATACAGAATTAATTTTCAGGTCGTTAGCTTCAAAATGGTATGCAAAATATCAAAATTGGACAATTATTTGGCTTGCTATGGCTAAAAATGTGAATTATTATATAGTGGGTTATAATAATAACCCAAAAAGTATCTCTTATCTTCTGTTTATTTGCAATTGGAGTGGGGGAAATTTTATTCGGCTTTAATTGAATTTTACTTGTGACTGAAGTGGATGAAATTTTTTTATAGCACAAAATAGGTTTTTTACTTTAGATTGTGAATTTTGTACACAGTAAAAATTATTGCCAGTCCCATGTAAACATGGATTAATTAATGAGAAGAGAGCACCTGACCAAATGACCAATCAAAATGTGAAAATATTTTTGACCGCGGAGCGGCCCGAAGGGCCGCTCCGCGGTCTATAAAGGTTACTGAACTTTTGTCCTC
The DNA here is from genome assembly GCA_030248095.1 of Ptycholaimellus sp. GST1_10. Lineage (NCBI taxonomy): Eukaryota > Metazoa > Nematoda > Chromadorea > Chromadorida > Chromadoridae > Ptycholaimellus > Ptycholaimellus sp. GST1_10. Next base: position 4,713 of record JASANA010001240.1, read on the forward strand.
AGGTATATATATATATATATATGTCTGGAAATGCTGGCCCCGGGCGAATTCTCAACGGATTGGGACAAACTTTTTTTTTCCTGAATGGTAACGCTATTTTAGGAAGATCTGGAGGGGTAGACCCGGAATTTGAGCATTTGAAACATTACTTTTTTGGGTAGAAAGGCTTGAAAATCGCAATATACCGTTTTTGCGCTGTAGCTCCTGTAATCTTGAGAATTGCACAGAAGACTTGAGTTTTTTTGTTCACAAGTCATGTATGCTGGTTCTAAATCTGTGCTTACTTTTGAATTTGGTTGAGAAACCACAGACTTTTCCTTTTAAGTCAAGAATTGTCATGTTGAATGGCTGAAAATTGCCCACAAGACTTGAGTTTTTTTGTTCACAATTCATAACTGCTGATTCTAAATATGTGTTTACTTTTGAATTTGGTTGAGAAACCACAGACTTTTCCTTTTGCTTAATTTTAGGATTTTGCTACATGTTAAGATGCTCCGCGGTCACCTATTGCACTTTGCGCCATATACTTGTTTGAACTGCCGCCCAGGACTTGGCCTGGGGGCAGTACTAAGTATTCACCCCAAAAAGAGGTGTGAGGCTATATATATATATATATATATATATATATATATATATATATATATATATATATATATATATATATATATATATATATATATATATATATATATATATATATATATATATATATACACACTTATATATATATATATATATATATATATATATATATATGTGTGTATATATATATATATATATATATGTATATATATATATATGTGTTACAAAGGATTCCTCGGTGGTTTCTTAACCGTTTTGGCTGATTTTTTCAGGGAATGTTGGAAGTGTTGGCCGCTTGCGGCACTGCTTTGGGAGCCTGGCAAAAAATAATGGTTCTTGAGTTATAACCCAAAAACCTAATGTTTCAAGGCCCAAAATGCGAATTGGGGGTAAATATTTGGCAAATGGTTCTAAATTTGGGCCCCAGTAGGTAAATTTTGACGCTAAACATGAATCTGGCCATCAATTTTAATTTTTTTTTGCAATTTTGCACAAATCCATCAGCCTGATGTTTAAAAAACCGAAAATTGAATTTCAGGTCTCTGGTATTTTGAAATAAGCCTAATGCTGTCAGTGATGGCCTACCGAAAAAAAATCCTTTTGTTTTGGGTAATACGAAACCGAATGGGGGTCCCAGCCATATTGTTTCGTTTTGTTTTGTGTCATTTGTTTTTTCGGTTGACCTTGCAACTTTTTGTCAATTTTTTTTCGGATGTCCAAAACAGGCAGAAAAATGGTCCGCAATTGATGCATTTCTTCAAAATGAGCCAATGGTTGGCCTGGAAAAGTGTAAGAGACTTGACACTTGCTTCATTCAAACGATTTCGACGTTGATCTACAAGCAAGCCCATGCGACTGAACATCCGCTCTGCATCGGCGGAACTAGAGGGCAGGGAGTGCACAGCGAGTGCGAGCTGGCGGAAGAGGGAATCGGGGTGGAGAAGGCTAGCTAGCTGCGCAAAGTTGGGGCGCGTATTGGCTTCAGTCGTCCACCACTCGATAGCATCCATGCCAGTTTGTTGATTGCTCTTTCCAACTTTGAGAACTGTGGGTGGATTGCAACGTTTTTTGTCGACGGTGGGCTGGTAGTCGTGGTAGACCGCCAGCATTGCCTCCACATTGACAAGCGCTGACTGTTGCTTCTTCAGCCAGTCAGGAATGTGTCCTTCTTCACTTCCGTCATCCTCAAACAGGAACAATAGAAACAAAACATTTTGGTTGTTGTGCTTCACCTGCTCAGCATCCAGAGGCTGTGTGTCGCTGTTGCTGGCTTCAGACTGCGTGGCAGGCGCAGGCGGTGGAGACGGTTCCTTGCCCAGGAAGTCCTCAAAGGTCACGAAGTGGCAGGTGATGTCCTCCTCCTCCGGCTGCGGCACCTCGTCGTCTTGCACGCGCTGCTACTTCTGGGGGACTGGGTCTTCTACTGGCTCCACCACGTCTACGTCATCGTCAGCGGATGCTGGCTTGGTGGGCTCCTCAGCGGGCTCTGGCTCTGGTGGGAACAGCCGACGTGCATCTTCGTGTAGCTGATGCGCCACCCAGTCACGGGCTGCCGTCCGCAGGTTGGGGAACAGGCCACTTCGCTGTCCAGAGCTAGTTGGCGGATGTAGTCCTTGGCATTGATCGGCTGGCGCTTGGTCTTGGGCTCTTGGGCTTGGGCGTCCTTCTTCTTGGCGGCAGCTGATGACGTTGGCTGGAAGTCGTTGTCTTCAGACTCCATCAACTCCAGCTCTGCCTCTGCATCTCCAGACCCCACCTCGTCGATGGGCTCCTGAACCAGCGTCGTCGATAGCCAGGCGCTTGTTGAGCAGGCGATCTTGTAGCTCCTGTTCCACAGCCAGGAACTGCCCAGCAAGCTCGATGCGGAAGCCTCGGCTGAGGTTGGAGGCGCCATCCGACACGACTTGCCAGAGCAAGTGTTTGCTGAGCTGTAGTTCGTCGATCCAGATCTCGGCCACCAGTCGCATCAGGGCCTCAGCAGTGCACCTCGGTGGGCAGGGCTTTGGAGGAAGGCCGACGAGCATCGGCTTTCCCTCCTTGTTGTCGTAGTACCACACGAGGCAGCCCAGCCAACTCTTTCCCACACTCAACCCAAATCATTTGTTTGACACAAGTCATTTGTGTTCAAAGCAGGCAGGAACCAGCTCGTCCAAACATCCAGAACTAGGCATAGGAGACTCTGCTTCTGAAGACGCTCTCGTAGCTCGTCGATGATGTGCTCGGACTCGGTCTGGACGCGGCGGGAGATGGGGGAGATGGCATTGGGAAGGGCGGGTAGAGGGTCTCAACAAACTGCTGGAACATCGGGTTGCTCACCACCTTGAAGGCCTCAAAACCTCCTGGTCCCAGTCATACATCAGTCATTAGAGAGCAGAATAGTAACAATGGTTGGAGCAAATGCTACGAAGTTGGTGAGATCCCGGCTGATGGCCTTGTACTCTGCGCTTTGGCAGCTCATCTTCTTGACGACATCCTTCTTGACGTAGTGGTCCATGGAGCCCAGCACCGTGTGCCCCTCCTCCTTCGCCTTCACCTTGTTGGCCTCTATCTGCTTGTCATGGGAGTCTGCCAAACAATTGGGCCAATGACACAAATGGCCAAAAAGTTTGATGGGCACCTAGGTAGGCTGCGTTCAATTTGGCCCATTCGGCAGGGTACTGCTGGCGGTGCTCGCGTTTCCAGTGGTTGATGAGGCTTCTCAGGTTCCCCTTGGCGTTGTACGGGCAGTGCTTGCCAGCAGTCAGAGGAGTCTTGCAGATGACCCATCTCCCATCCTCCATTGTGTCGATCCAGCCCTTTTTCAGAACATACCAAGCCTTATTCTCCCGCCTTTTCCCCATCTTTTTTTACACACTTTCTTCACAAAATCAGCCACAGAGCAGCAGGCGAAGGAACAATGCAATGTGTTAACTTCATTCAGGCACAAACCGTGCAGTGGATGGGAAATGCGCAGTTGCAAGAGCACATAGAAGGCGGGGTATCCTTTGGTAGTAGGTACTTCATCAACCCATCCATCACCACACTGATTTCCCACCCACTTTTACCATATTTCAAAGACACAGGTGACAAAAAGACAGCCAAAAAGAGGAGACAGCGCTGGTACAGCTCCATTCTTAGTGTGATGTAAGGGAAGGATATGGCAAGGCAGAAAAGTCATGCATTCCATCTCTGTGACCTTGGGTGACATAAAGGGAACATCTGAACATCTGCTGAGGGTGAGCCAAAGGTGCTCCTGTAATGGCCGAGGAAAAATATTTTGCATGGCCTACCGAAAAATAGCGATCCATTTGGTTTTTCGGTTTCGTGTCATTTGTGTCCCAAAAAAAACAAATGTAGACTAGAAACCAAAAAAAAAACCGAAAATGTTTTTGGTTTCGGTATCGTTTCGTGTAGCTACACAAATGAATTGTTTTCGGTAGGCCCTCACTGAATGCTGTGCACTATCATTCTTGCTATAAAAACCCCTTTTGAATGGCGTTTAAATCATGAAAAAAGCTTCAGTAGAACCTAAGTTATGCCATTTTTGAACTGCTGACCAGGACTTGGCCTGGGGGCAGTACTAAGTATTCACCCCAAAAAGAGGTGTGAGGCTATATCCATATATATAATAGAGGAGCCTGTCTTGTTAGTAAGCATGGGGCGCGCCATGGGGGAAGCTTCCTGTGAGAAGGTGAGAGTGTTTTTGTGTAAATCAGGGTCGGGGAGCACGATTCGCCGACCTTGTGCCAATCACGGGAATGTGATTAAAATATCGAAAATGTAAGTTTTTTCAATGTTTTGGAACTGCGCAGTTTTGAAAGCTACTCATTGAAGTGAAGTTTTAGCCATTACACATAAATATTCCCAAACAAATAAGCCTCGAACCTCTTTGGCAACCTAACCCCACTTGGGTTGGGTGCCTAATCTTTGATGTCCCTCGAGGACAGCCAGGTGTTGCATTCACTTGGTGTGGCTGTAATTTGGCCACTGGGTGGGGGGATCCTCAAAAGAGTCGTTAGACCAAAAAAGAGGCTAATGCATGAAAAAAGCTGAGCACCCGTGTAGCGGGATCCATGCAGCCCAAATTCAATTCCTACAATCTATTTGCTCCCAATCCTAACCATTTGCCTTCGTCTATCACCAGATTGCTCCCCCCCACAGCCGTTTACCCCTTTTAACCTTGTGGCCTCAACCCAGCCCTCAAAATTACATGAATTAAATATATTTTTTTCGATTTTTAATTGGTTAAATATTGTTATCACCTCAGAAACCTCAAAATTTACAAAAAATTTAACCTTGTGGCCTCAGCCCAGCCCTCAAAATTACATGAATTAAATATATTTTTTTCGATTTTTAATTGGTTAAATATTGTTATCACCTCAGAAACCTCAAAAATTACAAAAAAATATCGCTTTTGCCAGAACAATTTCCTTTTTGCTGTGACCATTTTTGCCCACCGTTTTAAACCCCCAATATAATTTTTGGTTGCGGTGGCATCAGCAATTTTAATGAATTTTGTTGTTTAATGTAAAATACTCCCCCAAATGAAATCTTTTGCAATTATCCCCCCCTTTACTTTTTTTTCGAATCCAACTGCCCCCAGGAGAATTGGGTATCCTAACTATACCTGCCAAAATGAAAACATATTGAATTACTCCCACCCCAAATGGGAGGATTGGGTGAGTTAAAAAGCTTGAAAACTTATCGCAATCACCCCCGCGCTTACTTCAAATGAAAACATGGGATTCCCAACTATTCTCCCTTACCACGATTAATTCTTTGCTTACTTGATATCATCATTGGGGTGCAGTTTGAAAAGTTTTCATTTGGCGCGGGGGGATTGGATAAGTTTTCAATTTGGGGTGGGAAGTAATTCAATAAGTTTTCATTTGGGGTATAGTTGGATATGTCCTGGGGAGTTGCGTTCAAAAAAAAGTAAAAGGGGGATAATTGCAAAAGATTTCATTTGGGGTAGTATTTGACACTCAAACAACAAAATCCCATAGCAATACGTAACTGAACCAAGTACGTACATATACGATTTGTGATAGAGTTTTTATGGGGCATGGCGGTCGGGGTTTTGTGGTTGGTTGGAGGATGAAGAAGATGGTTTTAGGTTTTCATGGGGCATCATGGTTGGGGTTTTGGGGTTGGATAGTTGGGGGTCGGATAGAGCATGGAGACGATGGGTTTGGGTTTTTATGAAGCATGATGGTTGGGGTTTTGGGTTTTTATGGGGTATGATTGTTGGGGTTTTGGGCTTGGATAGAGCATGAAGACGATGGTTATGGGTTTTTACGGGGCATGATGGTTGGGGTTTTGGGGTTGGTTAAAGCATGGAGACGATGGTTATGGGCTGCATGGTTCCCGCTACACGGGTGCTTAGCTTTTTTCATGCATTAGCCTCTTTTTTGATCATTTGACTCTTATCATCATCATGATATCCCCACCCAGTGGCCAAATTACAGCCACACCAAATGAATGCATCCACAAACACCTGGCGGTCCTCAAGGGACATCAAAAAGTAGGCACTCAACCCATGAAAGGTCAATCTGCCTAAGATTAGGTCTGGTTTGCCAATGTGGCCAGAAAATTAATGTGTAATGGCTAAAACTTAGTCTGATTGGGTAGCTTCCCAAAACTGCGCAGCTTTAAAACATTGATAAAAGTCACATTTTTGACATTTTAAGCATGTTCCCGAGCTCAGATCAATTTAAAAATTGCACCATTGGATCGGACGGCCCCATTTTACCCAAAACCACTCTCACCTTCTCACCAGCTTCTTCCCCGGCTGTGCACAAACTGGCGACCCACAGGACAGGCTCCTCTATTATATATATAGACTAGGTTGGGAGAGGCCTGCGGCGCACATTGTTAGCTTCTTGCATGCCATAATCAAGCCTGGGTAAGGCGGACTTGGTAGCTAAAATTTGTTTTAAACGTGTGTCAGCCAATTCTCAACCAATTTTAAAAATCCCAACGCCATTTTTTGAGTTTTTGGGCTGCATAGTTACCGCTACACAGGTGCTCAGCTTTTTTTGTGCAATAGCCTCTTTTATGTTCCATTGACTCTTTTAAAGTGCTCAGCTAATTCTTAAATTATTTTAACAATTTCAATGCCATTTTGCAGGTAAAAAAGGATCTATTGAGTGGAAAAAATTATTATTTAAGTTATTATAATTTTATTACACGGGTGCTCACGGGTGCTCAGCTTTTTTCATGCATCAGCCTCTTTTTGACTCTTTTGATAACCCCACCCCACCCAGTGGCCAAATTACAGCCACACTAAATGAATGCACCAGCAAACACCTGGCTGTCCTCGAGGGACTTCAAATGTCAGGCAGCCTGGGTAAAAGGATAAAGCTGCCTGAAATGAAGCTGGTTTGGAAACTCGTATGAAAATTTATACTTAATGACTGAAATGTTACAAGTTTGGGTGGCGGCACAAATCTGCGCAGAGGCAATACATTGGAAAACCCGTTTTTTGACGTTTTAAGCACATTCCCGTGCACAAGCACAAGCACAGCTACCAATTGTTCCTCCGTTTACTTTAATGATCACTGAAACATGGCACACTTGAGTAGGCCGCTTGCATTGCCCAAATAGGTCATTTCGCCTTGGCTTTGTTTTGGCTGTAACTCAGTCAATTCTCAACCGATTTCAAAAATTCCAACGCCATTTTGAAGATAAAATCAATATCGTTTGAATGCAAAAAACCGCAGGTCGAAATTCAATTGTTAACAAAAGTTGCACCCAAAAAACCCTCAAAAACGACCTATTTACACAAAACTTTGATGTTTTAAGCACATTCCGGTGATCGGAGCAAGCTGGGTCCATGATTTTCGGCTTTTTTGACCTTGTTTTACCCAGAAAAGTTGTTTTTATGTCAAAAGATGCTGTATTCGTCCTGCACGGCGTGATGACGTGACAGACAAGGCCTAGCTTTTATATTATGGATACACAAATATTGGGCTGGCGCGAGGGAGCAACGCGACCGTCAGCGCCCAGCCCCTCTTTTCGACCCAGGTGTACGTTTTCGGGGTTATTGCTAGATCTTAAAATTGATAAGGATTTTGTGCGTCACACAAACGTCCAATCGTTCTGATTCTTTTTGCATTGGAAAGAGCATCATCGAATTGACAAAAACTCGCGAGAAATTGCCCAAAAGTTGCAGGATACAAGAGAAATTCACTCAAAACCATTTGTCCGAACTCCTTCTTCTTCTCCTTCTTCTTCTTCTTCTTCTCCTTCTCCGCATCTATTCAATATCTGGTACCATCGGCAGGCCAAATGTGGATCTCTTTTCTCCAAAATTTGCAAATGTCTTGAGTAAAAAGTCAAGGAAATACAATTTCTACTAGTAGAATCTGCTGCTTGGACAGTTGCATTTTGTTTTTGGCGCGCAGTTTAGTGTCTCTTTCCATGCGCGCCCAAAAACAAAATGCAGATGACGCAGCAGATTCTACTAGTAGAAATTGTATTTCCTTGACTTTTTACTCAAGACATTTGCAAATTTTGGAGAAAAGAGATCCACATTTGGCCTGCCGATGGTACCAGATATTTCTTCTACTTTTAATATAGTATAAAATGTATAAATTCAAATTTTATATTGTTAGTTATATATTCAATTTAAATTTTATTCTATATATAAAAAATAATAAATAAAAAAACTTGTTCAAAAATATATCAAAAAGAAATTATTTAAAATCGAAATACAATTCAAATGTATTGGCTACTAATTTTTGAGAAACAAAAAGAAGTTTCGAAAATGAATTACAATGCTAATTTATTGACAAACTAAAATATTTTTGGAAAAATTTTCTTGGCGCATACTTAGGTTAATCGATTTTTAGGAGAAAAGAGCTTTACTTGTGACCTGCCAATGGTAGCAGTTTAAATACACAAAAATACACAAAAATAAAAAAAGTAGTGCCTGAGAAGGATTCGAACCTACGAGATTCATTCAGCTGGCACACCACTACACCACTACACCACTGATGCATATGCCTCCTTCAATTTACTGAAGAGTTATGAAGAAAAAATAGATGTGGCCTAGGGACCCGGGGAGGGGGGGGGGGGGTGGGGGAAGAAATGAATACCTACTATCGTCCATTGAATAGATGCGGAGGAGAAGAAGAAGAAGAAGAAGAAGAAGAAGGAGAAGGAGTTCGGACAAATGGTTTTAAGGGAATTTCTCTTGTATTCTGTCATTTTTGGGCGATTTCTCGCGAGTTTTGGTTAATTTGCAGATGCTCTTTCTATTGCAACAAAAATCAGAGCAAATGGAGCTTCCTGTGAAGAGCAAGAGCCTTATCAAAATTAAGATCTAGCAATAACCTTCAAAACGTACACCTGGGTCGAAAAGAGGGGCTGGGCGCTGACGGTTCGCCTTGCTCCCTCGCGCCAGCCCAATGGACGATAGTAGGTATTCATTTCTCCCCTCCCCCCGCCCTATCCGGCTCCCTTGGCCTCATATATTTCTTTAATCATAGTTCTTTAATCATACCAAGGAAACATATGCACCAGTGGTGTAGTGGTCTAAGCGATTGAATGGCTAAATGAAACTGGCAGGTTTGAACCCAGCTCAGTCATTCTTTTTGAATTTTTTTTATTTAAAGCTGAGAAAATAAATGGTAAAATCGGCAGGCCAAAAATCGCCCTAGGCATGAACCAAGAAAATTTCTCAAAGATTTTTTAGTTTGCCAATAATTTTTATTTTTGAAACTTTTGATTTCGTTATATTTTTTTATTTTATATTTGTGATTTATTTATCTAATAAAATTTATTTATTGATCTATAAAATTTGTATTAATACATTTTATACTATATTAAAAGTGGAAGAAATATCTGGTACCATCGGCAGGCCAAATGTAGTTCTCTTTTCTCCAAAAGTTGCAATTGCCTCGAGTAAAAAGTCAAGGAAATACAATTTCTACTACTGGAATCTGCTGCGTCATCTGCATTTTGGTTTTGGCGCGCATGGAAAGAGACACTGAACTGCGCGCCAAAAACAAAATGCAACTGTCCAAGCAGCAGATTCCAGTAGTAGAAATTGTATTTCCTTGACTTTTTACTCGAGGCAATTGCAACTTTTGGAGAAAAGAGAACTACATTTGGCCTGCCGATGGTACCAGATATATATATATATATATATATATATATATATATATATGAGGACAAAAGTTGAGTAACCTCTATAGACCGCGGAGCGGCCCTTCGGGCCGCTCCACGGTCAAAAATCAAAAATACAATTTAAATATATTGGCAAAATAACATTTTTTGTGAAATTTTCATGATTTATACTTAGGGCAATCGATTTTTGGGAGAAAAGAGCTCTAATTTTGACAAAAATACAATTAAAAATTTATTGGCAAATTAACATATTTTTGTGAAATTTTAATGATTTATACTTAGGGCAATCGATTTTTGGGAGAAAAGAGCTCTAATTCTGACCAGCCGATGGTACCAGTTGTTTTCTCAACTTAAAATTTCCAAAATAAAAACGATTGCCTAAGAAGTATTCGAACCTCCCAGTTTCAACCAGCTGTTCCATCGCTTAGACCACTACACCACTGGTGCATTTGCATCGATGTTTAACTGAAGACTTATGAATAAAAATCAATACATGAGGCCCAAGGACCCGGGGAGGGGGAGTGAGTGGGGGATGAAATGAATACCTACCGGGGGGGGGGTACGAAGTCTTCGGACACCCTAAGATCAATTTTTGAAAATTTATTTCTCCAACTACAAAAACGCTAGAGAGCTGATTTTTTCACACAATGTTCCCCAAACCTTGCTTAGTATGTGCATAAAATGGCTTCTCATTTTGTTGAAGAGAACTGGAGAAATGACAATTTTTGTGAGGTCGTTCAAAAAAAAATATTGCCCCTTCATAAAATTTTTTTATCTGCTTTTGAGGCTTCATTTCTCAGCCCCAGCCGAAGCTTTGGAGTTCAAAATTAAGCACAATTAAGGTTTAAGGGTCATTAACATTAGCATAAATTTTTAAAACTCCAGGTGATTTCTATGTTGAGAAATTGCCTCCAATGTACCCCATACATTTCCCCCGTCCCTTTGATTAATAACCACTACAACAGGGCTGTATTATTTTTGAACGACCTCACAAAAATTGTCATTTCTCCAGTTCTCTGCAACAAAATGAGAAGCCAATTTATGCACATACTAAGCAAGGTTTGGGGAACATTGTATGAAAAAATCAGCTCTCTAGCGTTTTTGTGGTTGGAGAAATAAATTTTCAAAAATTGATCTTAGGGTGTCCGAAGACTTCGTACCCCCCCCGGTACTATCGTCCATTGAATAGATGCGGAGAAGAAGAAGAAGAAGAAGAAGAAGAAGAAGAAGAAGAAGAAGAAGAAGAAGAAGAAGAAGAAGAAGAAGAAGAAGAAGAAGAAGAAGAAGAAGAAGAAGAAGAAGAAGAAGAAGAAGAAGGAGAAGGAGAAGGAGAAGGAGAAGGAGAAGGAGGAGGAGGAGTTCGGACAAATGGTTTTGAGTGATTTTCTCACGAATTTTGCCAATTTTTGATGATTTCTCGCGAGTTTTGGTCAATTAAATGATGCTCTTTCCAATGCAAAAAGAATCAGAACGATTGGACGTTTCTATGAAGCGTAAAATCCTTATCAATTTTAAGATCTAGCAATAACCCCGAAAACGTACACCTGGGTCGAAAAGAGGGGCTGGGCGCTGACGGTTCGCTTTGCTCCCTCGCGCCAGCCCAATTTTGTTTATGCTTATGTGCGCAAAATCCTTATGTGTGTCCTTATGTGCGCAAAAATCTGTTGTACCAAGTTCTCCTTGTACCAAGTTGTCCCTGTACCAAGTTATCTACTGTACCAAGTTGTCCTTGTACCAAGTTTTCCTGTTACCGGAGAGGTGGCCCTAGCTGAGGATGCGAAGGAAGGGCTAGCAGCAGACGCAGAACATGCAGATGAGCACGGGGAAGAAGGGGAGCATGTCGCAGAAGCTGTAGCACAAGGCCAACGTAGGGCACGAAGTGGATACATGAAAAATATTTCATGACGGTATAAATCGTACCAATATCTAAGCTTAGTTTTTGCTATTTTGCCTTTTTGATTTTGAAGCTCGATGCAGAGTCATATAAATTCAACAGGAGATTACTATGCCGATGGTGAGCGAAACTTCATCCTGGAGCTACTGAAGCGGTGCCCAGTCCTGCTGGGAGCTTCAGAGCATTATCAGAGTCCGAATAGCCGATTTCGCAGATATTCTGCTCAAAGGTTAAGATTGATCATTAGTTTGTCGTTTGACTGACAAGCAAAATCTTGATGCTCAAATTGATTCACGATGAAACAATGCAGCAAAACAATGAAGGTCACTTTGCCAAAAAGATAAAAGTAAACTTGAAACGGGAAGGGTAAAAGTCAAGGGCGTAATTATTGATATGCATCGCTGTCGGTATTGTGGATTTTGCGCGTATGCTTCTTCAGGGTCGATAGCTCGAAAAATCCCTTGGAACAGAAGGTTCAGACGTGGGGGCGTAGATTGTCATGGACGGTCTTCTTGTGCTTGTCCAAGACGTCGCGTCTGGTGAAAGCTTTGGGGCAGGCAGTGCAAGCGTGGGGCCGTAGCTTGTCGTGAACGGCTTGCAGGTGCCTTTCCAAGTCGGCGCGTCTGTTGAAGGCTTTGGAGCAGCTGGTGCAAGGGTGGGGCCGTAGTTTGTCGTGAACGGTCTGCTGGTGCAGGCCATTTTCTGCCCTACTGTGAACTTGTGAAGGGAGTCGAACCTTAGGCTGAAGGCCAGGGTGGTGTTGGAGGGAGTGATGACGGAGTTGTGGCCGTGAGAGGGCCTTGTGGGGGCAGTAGACACAGGCGATTGGCCGGTAGCCATTGTGGTCTTGAGAGAGGTGCTTCTCCAGCTCCGCGTAGAGGACGCCAGGAGCGTTGGCGGGGCAGAAGAAGCAGTGGACTAATTCCATCTTAGTTTAGGCCAGTTGGAGAGTGCTCTAGCGCAGTGAGAGTGTAGAGACTGCGTATACGCACTGTGGGCTGCGCGCTTAGAGCCAGATGGCTTGGCTTGGGGGTGTGAAAAAGAGGCAGGATGGATTTGAATGCGGACTTTTGAGCGTACCTAGAAGGCATCCCTGCCAATGCGACCTTTGTAATCGCTTAGCTTTCCTGGAGCTTTTAGGTTCGCTTAATATGATAAAAGGTTTTCTGATTCGTCCTCCCACTAAAATGAACAGTGAAGTTGGCATCACAAGCAGACGAAACAATGGTCAAGCGAATCGAGAGGGCCAGGCTAGATCCACAGAAGAAAGGGAAGCACGATAGAAGCAGAGATGAGCGTAGATGCAGCAGAGGCAACTGGTATTGGCGGACGCGAGGGGGGCTGTGACTCGTCTGCCACCATCACACTCGTCTCCCGCCCCTTCAGCTCCTTCACATTCCCTGTCTCTGTCTCCTTCAAAGCCTTCATCATCCTCCCCTCCTGAAGCTCAGCAGAAGGAAAGAGATACGAAGAATGGTGGATTGGTAGGCGGAGGAGGTGGGAGGGTGGTGGTGCTAAGGCGAGGATAGCGACTGGGCGAGCAGTAGGGCTCGTTGAGAGGGCTGGCGTCCGCGGGTCCACAGTCCGGTGGCCAGCCTGAGGAAGAGGGTGGTATTTTTCGAATTTTGCTTATATTCTCATTCAATCGCCTGAGAGCCCCTTGTTGTCTGTGCTCTGTTCAAAAAAGTGAATCTTGCTAAACGAAAGCACGAAAACGGTTCACGTTTTCATTCCCCAATTTCGACTGAATCGAAGAGCTGGGATAGCAGCTGAGAGCCTTATGGGGTAGGGAAGAGGAGAACCAGCGTGCTGGGTGGCGTTGTTGGTGGCTCCGATGAAGTAGTCGCGACACTTCAGCGGGCCGCAGCACCAGCTCGTCCCTAGCACCGCCATACGCTTGCACAGCTCGTACCCACCGTCCTGAAACATCTCCAGTTGCATCAATAGAATACCATGTTTTTCTATGTTTTTCTATGGGAGTAAATTGTAGTTGGAAAGAGCGCCAAGAGCAACCTGAAGATGCTGTTGGCACTGGCAATAAAAGTTGGCGAGAGCTTCGGCGTGTGGGTGACCGGGATGTGCTTGGAGGAAGTGCGCGAAGTCAGAACGGCAACCAGCCAATATCTTCAAATTGCTTTTGCTTCCTTTCGTACGTGGCTGGAAGGATCGGGAGCCTGATATGGGGGGTCTATGGGCGTCTGGTAGCACCAAGCTTTGCGAGCTCGCCGTCCCATGGAACCTGCCAATCAAATTATTACTCACCTCATATTTCTCTTACCAGAACGGGAAAGAGGTCTTCATCATATACAGCTGGTTTAGACTTCCTTCCCCTCCCAATACAATACATCTCTGTCCTCTAAAATATTGCTTCTGAAGCCGTCCATTCTCCAAGGAACAAAAAGCATATTTGCCAATTTTCCTAAGCTTCCTTTCCGCTACAAACCAAAATAAACCAGTCGCAAAAACAGCCAGAAGAGCGGCGATCAGAACATTTCGCCGCATTTTCCACTCAGGCAGTTCCTTGTCCTCTGGCTGACGAGTGCTTTGTGAGATGGCCTCTGGAAAAAGGCCTGCTGCCCCAGGAGAGAGCCTGTCACGGCGGGCAATTCAAAAAGGCGATGAGGCTGTAGGAGGCTGGGACTGCTGCTGCAAAAACTCCAGAGACCGCGGAGCCAAAAACTACTGCACCCATCTCCACCTCATACATCACCGCCCCCCTTTTCCCTTCCTCCCCTAGGCCCTACGCACGGCGTAAGCAAAATGCGGGCCGTAAGCAAAACCCTCTCCTCCGGTAGTAACCCCACAGCACGCAATCGCTCAAGCCTCTCCACCCAGACGCCCCCTCATCCTTAGAGACCCCCTCCTGAGGAGAGGCGTCAGCCGGGAGGCGTTAATTGGCGATTGAGGCCTCCTGACCGGGCTGTCAGGAGGCGAGAGGGCTGTGAGGAGATAGGTGTGAGGGGAAGAAATGCTAGTGCAAGGCTGCGCCGACGGACACCCGAGCTCGGCTAACAGCGAAAATCAGCGAATTCCAAGCCTCTGCTGGTCTAGGGCTAGCCAGACTACAAAATGTTATGAGCACAGTGGATAAATGGGTGGCTCGGCCAGTGTGCACCATTCAGCCTGGGAGCCGAAAATATAAAATATCTGGTACCATCGGCAAGCCAAATGTGGATCTCTTTTCTCCAAATATTGAAATTGCCTCGAGTTAAAAGTCTAAGAAATACATCTACTACTAGAGGAATCTGCTTCATAGACAATTGCATTTTGTTTCAGCGCGCAGTTCAGTGGCTCTTTCCAATGCGCGCTAAAACAAAATGCAGGTGGCTCAGCAGATTCCTCTAGTAGTAGATGTATTTCTTAGACTTTTAACTCGAGGCAATTTCAATATTTGGAGAAAAGAGATCCACATTTGGCTTGCCGATGGTACCAGATATTTCTTCCACTTTTAATAAAATAAAATATAAAAAAAGTATGCTGGAAAAAAAAATTTGGGAGAAAAAATACTATTGACTTGCCGATGGTACCACATATTTCATCCACATAAAAAAAGCAAAAAAATTTGTCATGAGAGGGGTTCGAACCTAGCCTTCACTTAGGCAGGTCAGACGAACAAGCCACTTGACCACACAGCCACTTGTCAAACTGTGCATAATTAGCCTATATCAATTACATGTAATTGTATTGGACCTCTCCGATTGATGCCATTAGTACAGGCCGATTGAATACCTACTATCGTCCATTGAATAGATGCGGAGGAGAAGAAGAAGAAGAAGAAGAAGGAGAAGGAGTTCGGACAAATAGTTTTTTGCATTTTTCATGGTAAAATCAAACGTTTTATGCAAAACTCAAAAGATAAACTATAGTCAATTCGATGTTGCGCTTTCCATTGCAAAAAAAATTATAGCGATTGGAGCTTTCTGTGACGAGCAGCAGCCTTATCAAAATTGAGATCTAGCAATAACCCCTAAAACGTACACCTGGGTCGAAAAGAGGGGCTGGGCGCTGACGGTTCGCTTTGCTCCCTCGCGCCAGCCCAATAACGTTAACGTTTATGGATTTAACGGAAAAAATAAATATTCCGCCTAATATACCGCCTATGTCATATATTTAGCCGTATTTAGCCGGTAGCCATATATTAGACGATTAGGCGATATTTTATATTGAACGTTTTAATATTACGCCTAATATATCGACTAATATACCGCCTATTTATATATTATATTAGGCGGTGAATATATTAGACGGTTAGGCGGTATTTTATATTGAACGTTTTAATATTACGCCTAATATATCGACTAATATACCGCCTATTTATATATTATATTAGGCGGTGAATATATTAGACGGTTAGGCGGTATTTTATATTGAACGTTTTAATATTACGCCTAATATATCGCCTAATATACCGCCTATAATGGCTTTTTATATGGGGATGGCTGACAATTTTTGCTGATGACTCCCTGATGACTGCCTTTGATTTTTTTCCACAGTGTGCATTTAATACTCATATTTTACCTTTTTTTGCTCACAATTTTTCACATTTTTACATTGCTATTTTCGCACATTTTACCTTTTTTTGCAATTTTACTTTTTCCCATTTTTGCATTTTTACTTTTAGCAATATACGTTTTTCATTTTTACTTTTGCCTATATACGGTTTTTTGCATGAGCATTTTTTGCATGAGCATCAATGCAATCGAGCTTGAGCTTATTACTGTTATGGTTATTATTCTTATTATGATTACTATTATTGTTAAAATTGACATAATCAACATTGACAGAGGAAACTTCCTATGTTATAACATAGATGGTGCATACCCAGACCAGACTCCTAATGTTTCATACACCCCGTCTCCATGATAATAACACCATTGGAAGCTCAATACCCAGATTCATAGTGTTTCAAAGGCCTTCACTGTCCCTATTATAAAATATTGGATGCTCAGTACCCCAATCATCGATGTTTCAAAGGCTTCCCCCCGCATCTATGTCATAACATAAACAGCCACTCCTTTTTTTAGGCTCAAATAGGGTGGGGCGGCGGCTGACACCTAATTTCCACCCCCCCCCATGAGATTCCCCCCCCCATGGCGATGACCCCCCTAATGAAAGTTCCCCCCTCATGAAGGTTCCCCCCCAAGATTTTACCTACCACACACACCCTTCGCTAACTCGTCCCCTAGTTGATATGGCTTTGGCAAATTGTAGGTGAAATTAGTTGAAAATAGGTGAAATTGAGTCTTGGGGGGAAACTAGTATTGGGGGGGGGGGAACTTTCCAAAAATTCCTTGCGGGGCCTAGCCAGGGAGAGACTAGGTGTCAGCCGGGGCGGCTCCCTATGCTTCAACATAGGGAAGATGGACTCTTTATATGAGATAGCTCCTGTGATTTATGCTCCCTATGAGTTACCATAGGGAGGAAGTAGACGTAGTATCAGCATTTTAGCTATTTTTAGAACATTAGGTGTGCAGTAGATACTTTTGAATCACTGCAAGTACTATAAAAATCATTACCCCTATAAAAGAAATCCCCACTTAAACTTAGGCTTCCTAGGTCAAGGTGCCAAGGTCAGACTCCCACAATCACTTTTGCCTGCCTGTTGCTCATTGCCACTGGCTGGCTTCCGGTCCAGGACACCTGTAGAGGACGCAAGACACGTCCTTCAGCCCTTCAAATGCTTCAAAACATCAAGAAAAAGCATGCCATAATAGGCGGTAAAATAAGCGGTGGCGAGTTTCTCACGCTTAAAATAAGATAACGTCTGGCTTTTTTCCAACGCCTATATTACGTTTAAACGTCTAATATTCACGATTATATATATTAGACGTGGTGCACATTGGGCTCGGCTAAATTTGGCAAAGAGGGGCCTAATGAGAGTGCGGAAAAATCGCATTTAAAGTGACAGAGGAAGGGCTGGGTGGGTGTGGGGTGGGGCATTTGAGCCTCAGGGGAGGGACTGAGCGACAATTGCCAGCCCAGGCGTGTCCGGTGCATCATCACACAGCCTCCCCCTAGCCAGCCCAGCTGTCAACTGCCTTCTCATATCCCCTGGCCTAGTTCCAGCATTCAAATAAATGTCCACTCTCATTTTGACAGATTTCAGGGCAACCTGAACCTGTCGGATGAAAGAAAACATTTGTAGAGTTCATCCAGAGGAAGTTGTTGTTTAGGCGGGGCAGGGGAGTGAGCAGGGGTCCGAAGGGGAGGGTGGAGAGACAGGCGTGAGGGGGCGGCGAAGGCTACTCCGCCCTTTGGCTTTAGTGGGAGGGCAGCGAAGTGTTCACAACTTTCCTCGACCCTGCACCTCCATTCACTTTGTTACGCGGAGCGAAGGGTGCCGAGGGGGTTGGGGGGTAGGGCACCACCCGCTCTGAAACCTATCATTTTCCCATTTGCCGCCCTCTTTCCAGGGAGGCCGCCTTCTGACCTTACGAGCTCCAAACCTCCGCACTGCCTCGTTTTTCGATTTTCGGTAAACGAATGAGTTGCTGCGCAAAATGACGCAATTGTTGGTACAGTGATTGAAGATCTGAATGAGAATGGGAAAGGAGCATGGAGGAGTTGTAGGAAACGAATGCCACTACTGGATGGGGCTCAAAAAGGCAGCATAGGAGATAAATTCAATCCTACGAAAAATGTTCGAGGCGAAACCATCACAAAACCGAAATTGACAAGCATCGTTCAATGTGTAAGAATTGGACATAGGATTTGATCAGCTGCTGTAAAGCCGAATGAGGACGATGAGGTTGGTGAAGAGGCTGAATGCAAACACCATGCACAGGAGCAGCGTCCAAGTTTTGTTGCCTACAAACAAGTTCGGTAACTTGAATTTGAAGAAAAAAGTGGACTAAGAATTTAGTTTTTTGGCGCGTCAGTTCGGTTAGCTAATAAGGTAATGGATCTATGCGTTAAAATGGCTAAAGAGCGAAGAGAAAATTGTAACGGATTGTGTTTGTATTTTCTCAAGGAATTTTCAACATTTTTTAACAAAGATTAAAAATTTAAGGCCGTTTATGCTATTGGCAAAAGTATCCCCTTTGCTTCCCCAGAGATAGCAACACGTGATGGAATTGAACAATTTCTCACCTTGAGAGGCAGAGGTGGTGGTAGTGGAAACAGAGTCGAGTCCGTAGTCCTGCTGCGAGACAGAGCTGACCTTCCCAGGGCTCCAGTTGCCCCTTTGCTGCTGGCTAACGCTCGTCAGCCAGCTGCTTGTGCTCATCATCTTCAATGCTCTTTTCATCTCCTGATGTCCTTCGATTGAGGATCATCTTTCAAGCAACCGAGGGAGGTGGGCGAAATTTGGGCTGTCCCAGGACGCTAGGTGGCGCCTTGAAGCTGCCTGTACTGAACAGGCTGTTCCCGTTCATGGCTGCTGCGTGAAGCTTCAACGAGCCGAACGGACCGCCTGAAATGGAAGTTTGAATTTAATTTACATTTTGAATTTTGAATTTACAATCGATTTTGAAATAACATTATTTTGCCCAAGCGATGAGGGGAGAAAGTACCACTGCGCTGGCTGACTACGGAAGATGCAGGGCCGTCGTTGGGAAAGGACAGGCCGCCCAGTTCTCCGGCCAGCACTCTGCTCGGCGTCATCTCTCGCATCGGCGTTTCCTCTCTCCTCCGCTGAAGGTCAACTCATCTTTTACAGAAGAAGCTGGGTAGCTAGAGAAGCTATGCAACTAAATTGCCACCGATTAAATTACCACCAGGCGGAATTTAGTCTGGTGGCAATTTCATCAGCGACAAATTTGTTAGAAAACCCCAGCCAGCTTACCTGAGGTACGGTTCGTTTGCGGAGGCTGGGCAGCTTGAAGTCCCCTTCGTCCTCGCTGATCTCCATGGGCGAGGCCGCGGGTGGACTGTCTGTGCAGGCAGGCAATTGGCAGACTTAGGGAGGAGGGAGTGAAAGGGGAAGGAACTGATGAGTGTGGGGCAGTATCCGTTGCGGGGACTGGGAGAGCAGAAGGCCGTCGTGCACTGCGACTCCGGCGTGCTGGCGATGGACAGCGATACTGCGCCCCTGCAACCAACTCCCGTAGGAATACTTTTTGACTGACTCTGCAAGGCTAGAAACTAAAACAATTTTTTTTGAAAAACTAGCTGAATTTCTGAGTACTCTTTTCAGTGCTAAAAAAAGGCTGGAAACTAAACATATTGCTTACACCTTCAGTTTTGGTTTTTCAAAAAAACTAAGTTTTTAGTGCCCAGCCCATTATTATCAATTAAAAACGACAGTGAGAAAAGGGAAATAAGCGCACAGGAGCTTAGGACGGGAGGCTCGAATTCGCTTTCTTGGCAGCAGGGCAGAGGCGAGGGCAAAGATGGCCGCTCCGCTGGCCAGGAAAAGCCGTGCAGCCAGCTGGGACCAGCCAGCCTCCCTCTCCCAGCTGGCCACCGCTAAAGCCAACCAGGCCACGAGGCCCAGACCGTCCACATGGATCAGTCGCCTCAAGAAACTATTTCCTATTCAAGGCTCCAAATTTCATCGAAAATTATAAAATGACAATTTGTAATTTCATAAAAAATTTGCCATTAATAATTTTCGATTAATAATGGACCATAAAAGAAATGAAGAAGGAGGATAGAAGAGAACGCTTGGACGAAGAATAGGGCGAGGAGATGAATGGCGGTGGAGTAGAGGCAGAGGTAGAAGCAGTGGGGCTGGAGCCAGTCGAGCAGGGACAGGGCACTGTAGGGCAGCCAGGCGCTCAGTTCCAGCACCTCAAACAGGAATTTGGAGGCAAGAAAATAATTGGTAGGTGAGAAAACCTGAGCATGACTGGCCTCCTGGAGCGCGTGGAAGACGACGGCGGTGAGGAGGAGGGCCAGGGCAAAGACGAGGTTTTGGAAGAGGCGAGCCCAGGCCCCAACAGCTGCCCACTTGCCAGCTTGGTGTGCTTTTCGAGGACTGGCTGACAGAAGACGGCGGCGTGATGCTGACCAGCTTGCCCTGCAAGCATATCTTTCTTTCTTTACTGGTCTCTTTGCTTATCGATTGGGAGTTTGAGGCGGCCGAAATCTTTCTATTGTCCTGCCCAGAGAACGCGGGTTTGTGGAAAAGTGATTTTTCGGACATTCAAATAAATAAGAGCGTAATTTTATGCCCCTTATGGTTGGCACCGCTTTCCTGGACATCAATTAACTGAAGTCTTTGAAAATTGGGGAAGGGCTCTGAAGCAATCCCAAAAATGGATAGCAAACCCGTTGGCCTTGGGATCCAGCAGGCCGAGGCGTCTGTGCGTGTCGCGGAGGCGAGCCTGTGCCGCCAGTTCGCAAGGCGCGCACAGGGCATAGATGCGATCCAGGCGACGTCTATAGGCCGCCAGCTTCTCCTCGTCCTCCTCCTCAAATCACCCCTGTTTCCTAGACCAGCCCTAGGCCAAGGCCTCCCACCTCAGTCTGATAGTTGGCGAGCTGGGCCACTTTCAGCGTCTGGTTCTCGTTGCAGCGCTTGCAGAGGCCGTTCCCGCCGTTCGCATCGTCCTCTTCCCTGCTGAGGCTGGGGATTGTAGGTGTACTGTGAGAGGAAGGGAAGTGAGGTACTCGGTGGATAGGTGAGGCTGGGCCTGGAACTGGCGTCGATTGAGCGCCTCATAGCGCTGTTCTGGCAGCTCCCGGTTGTAGTCCCCATCCTGACAAGTTGATTGGCTTGAACCTAACGCACTCAAGCTTATCTCATCCTATTTAGGCTTATCTCAGTCTATGAGTTAACGGAAGAAGAGGCGAAGTAGCGAGCTAATGAGCCGAAACCCAAACCTTAGTAAATCCATTATACTGTCCGCAGGCTGGACAGGTCCAAGCGTTGCGCAGCTGGAAAGGCACTCGGGCATCCTGGGCGCAGAACCAGCAGTTGACTTTGGCCGGCAGTTGGCGTCTACAATCTTTCTTTCCCACCTCAACTCCCATCAATAGCTAA
Organism: Ptycholaimellus sp. GST1_10; assembly: GCA_030248095.1. Lineage (NCBI taxonomy): Eukaryota > Metazoa > Nematoda > Chromadorea > Chromadorida > Chromadoridae > Ptycholaimellus > Ptycholaimellus sp. GST1_10. Next base: position 26,225 of record JASANA010001240.1, read on the forward strand.
AAGCAAACCGAAGGTAGACGGCGGAAGCGGCCAGGGCTCCCAAACCGCCCACAGCTGCCAGACCCAGCGACATTTGGCGGGTTCAGGGCGAAGTTTTGGCGAAACTGCATTCAAGCTCTGCTGCCCCGATGTGCGCATTTCGTCAGCGCCCGCGCTCCTAGCGGTCAAGCAAGCAAGAAGCGGGTTTGGGATTTGGAGGATGGGGGTGCATTGAGCAAGAATTGTTTTTTCTCACCGATGGAGAATAAGGATGTGGTAAAAAGTGGTGGAAACAATGGCAGTGGAATTTCCTTTGAAGGAACCGCCATATTTTTCAGTAATGGAGGCCCAAAGGCATGCATTCATGACAAAGCGTGTCTCGAAAAATAACCATTTCTTTTCCAAACAAATTATTTTGAGGTGAAATTAATTAACAATTTTCTTTATTTGATTTCGGCTTATGGTTCTTTGCCCAAATGAAACAGGCCTTTCAATTTTCGTAAGTTAGCGCATTTCCATTTATGCCCAGAGTTTTGCAAGCAATCAGGAACTGCCATTTCAAAAGCTTATTTCAGTTCAAATACACTGCAGCAGCAAACATTTCATCTTCACGTGCTCTGCTGATTCACGCGAAGCCCCCTCTCCAACACTGAGCCGGGGGGAAGCAGTGATTAGAGGCAGGGCTGGAGGCGGAGGACAATTGGCGGCGTTTAGGCAGCCATTTGGAGCCGATTAGAAGGAGCCCGCCAGGCCTCTTCCCAATGGCCTTGTTGCTCGGCGCCGACAGCACCAACTGTGACTCCTCCTCCTGTCAGAAGACCTGGTAGGGAGCGGTGGAGTGGTGTGATGCTCTTACGGGTCTTCTTCCTGCTCCTTTATGGTACAATTGCCGCCATACTTGGCTTTAGATCAACTGAAAATGTTCTCAGGAGTAGGCGTCACCGGCCAGAACATCAAGAGCCGGTGCAACAGCAGCTTTACAGCGCAAAACGACAACTACTACTACAGGAACAAGACGGCCTGCTTCGTGACCTACACGGATAAGTCGCTCACCTGGTGCTTGACTCTTTGACTTCCTTATCGTCAAGCAAGGCAGGTGGATTGTAAGGGCGGAGGCGTACTCCTTCTGCGTGACGGAGGCGCAGGAGGGCGCGGCCTGGGCTGGGGAGGGCGTCCGCGGTCGTCTGGCCCACGTGGACGCAGGGGACATAGCCGCCGTCTTGCCCAGCACAGATGCTTGGATCGGTCTGCAGAAGTTCCGACTGGGAGAAACAATCGTTTTCATTTTGCCCTTCTCGCAGTTGAGGAGGGTATAGAGATGGGAGTGAGAGCACAGGCGGACACGGCCTGGATGGATGGGGAGGGCGGGGAGGTGATGCACTCCAACAACCTCTTCAACCCAGATAAGCACGACGCGAACGGGGAATCGAAAATCTGCTATCGGCGCAAGTCGGACGGCACGTTCCAAGGTAAACCCTGCAGCGACACCAACAATTTCGTCTGCGAGTTCATCGCCGGTCATTTCACTCCGCTTCTTTTGGCTGGGGCAGAGTGTGAGTAGGACTGTAGATTCGACGCCAATGGAGGGCAGCCCGCGCAACTTCACGCCGGGCAGGCTGGAGACTTGGTGTGCAGCGATCGGCGGCAGTCTCCATCCCACCACCGCCTCCTGCTTCTTCTACTCAAACAACCAGAGAAAATGGTGGGCCTTAAAGTCAGTGCAGTCAGTGGTAGAGAAAGATAGGCCACTGACAGGACGGACGGCTGGGCGGAGTGCCAGAGTGAGGCCAGTGACATACTGGAGCTGGGCAGCTTTCGTTCCCGGATGGCGCATCTCGACGATGCTGAGGCCTTAATCATCGGCAAGGATCTGGTGACTGTGTCGCGCGACCAGATGGCCTGGCTGGGCCTTCGCATCAGCGCCTATTCCAGCAACCTACTGGACCTGGTCTGGCCCTTCTCACCTTCCATAGAACATAGAAGGGGCCAATCTTATTGATTATTTTGCTTATGGCTGCAGCTGTTATTTGCTGTTCCACTTGGCCCACTGTTTTGCGCTAGAACTCGGCAACCTGGCGCGACGGGTCAGACGGGAGCTCGGAGCTGGCCTGCGTGGAGGAGCCCGCGCAGGGTGAGATCATCGAGCCGGGGGACCAAGGGGGCATCCCGCCCACCTGCTTTGTGATGAGGAAGAATGGAGGCCTAGTGGCACAGTCCTGCGACAACAGCAACATCAACATCATCTGCGAGATCCTGCCCAGTCACCTCTCCTCCTTTTCAATCCTCAGCTCCAAAGATGTCTTTGAGGCGGTACTCCGCAGAGCGGCGACATCAGCGCCTGCGTTCCCGACCTTCCAACGGACATGGCAGCTTGCCACAATCAGCCCAATTCAGCCTGGCTGGGCAGCCAGCAGCGCTGCTTCTTCCACCTCACCGGCAGCCGTCCCTGGTGCCAGCCTCTTTCCCCCCGTCTCCCTCTGCTCACTGGCATCTTCTCTGCAGGGGTGTCGGAATGCAGGACTGCAAGGCCGTGAGACCACCAGCGGGGTTCGCCGTCCGCATGGCCTGGCCGGACAGCGCGGAGGTGGCCGCCTTCATCCTCGGCGCCAACCCCGACAACAACGACTACTGGATCGGAGTACGACATCACGCAGACTCGGAGCAGAATGCTTCCAAAGCAGCCGCCACCCCCGTCCTTCTTCTCCTCATCTCCTCCTCCTCTTCAGATTCTAAGAGCAGGAAGACTTGCAGGCGGAGCTCTTCCTCATGGATATGGACGAGGGGGGAAAACTGATCCACAGCCAGCAAGTGGGCTTCAACGTGACCAACTACAGCCTGGACCAGCGGCACAAGGGGGACGGGAGCCGGGACAACCTCTGCATCCTGCACAAGCGAGACGGCAAGTGGGAGGACACCGAGTGCCATAACAACAAAGGCGGCGTCGTCTGCGAATTCTACCCAGGCTAGCACCCCTTCCACTCTTTTTGCCACCCACCTTTCCAGCAGTCGCATTGGCCAATCAAAGCTGATTGCAGTGGTGGTGGTGACGACGGCGGCACCGCTCTCAGCAGCTGACTGTTAGTTCGCACCCCTGCCCCTTGCTCACCTCCAACTGGGAATGCCTTGCAGTGGCGACCGCCTGTGTGGGAGTAGGTGCAGAAGCGGGGCCTCTGCTGGTGGCCGACGGGGCCTGCTTCAACGTACCGGCTTCACTGATGACGAAGACGGATGCGCTGGCCTACTGTGGGGCCCTCGGCGGCAATCTTGCCGCTCCCTACACTGCCCAGCTGCAGGCCTGGCTTCAGCCTGCACTGGAGCAGGGCGATGTTCTATCCCACTCCCATGTGCCGAATGTAGACAGTACGGCCCTCTTTTGCAGTACTACTGGCTGAATCTGGCTCAGAGGGCCGGCCAGGTCAACAGTGCTTGGGGCTGGTTTTGGCAGCTGGCGGACGGCAGCGAGGTGGCAGGTGCCCAGTTTCTTTTCACTAGCCTTGCAGCTGAAAGATTTAGTCCACTTTACCAGTTGCACCGGAGCACTGGCACTGGCAGGCAGGGGAACCGAACGACGGCCCGCTCGGCGCGCAGCACCAGGAGCAGGGCACGGAAGACGCTGGTGGAGTGGATGGAGCCTGCTCGGACAACAACTGCCTGCTGGACATGCCTGCCAGCGATAAATTTATACCCCTCTGCCAGTTCCCTGCCTCCGGTTCCTGCCCCCCATTGATTCCATGAGGGAGTTGCAAGCCCGTGTGAATGAACAGGGAAAGCGGTGTGCGAGGCGTGGCCGGTCAACGATCTGGAAGGGAACCAGAAAACGCTGCTGGGCAACGACTGCTTCATCGGGGCCTTCACGAAACAGCTCATGAACTTCAACGAGGCCCAGGCCTTCTGCCAAAGCACCGGCGGCGTCCTCGCAGCCCCCTACACCAAAGATGCTGCAGTTGCCATTGCTGGTGCTGTCAAGGTCACAGTTTCTCTGCACCGCCTTTGTCAAAGCAGGAATCACTTGCAGAGCTCTGAAGAATTCTGGCTGAACCTGGAGCTGGAGAAAGGCACCTGGATGTGGACTCTGCCCAATGGCACCAAACGTTACGCCTATTCAGCCAGCCTGCCTGACCTAATGGCGGCATTTTTTGCAGATCTGCAAACGAAAGCTGAATCGGGAACCGAACTGGCAGCCGACAGCCTTGGCAGCCTTGGATCTATATCGGCCAGTCAGTCTACTGGCAAACTGATAGCGCAGGAGGACACCGCACTTCTCCGCCCAATGTGCCAGTACAACGATGGTTGCCAGCCTATCTTTTACTGGCAAACGGCCTAATCCGAAAGGTTTCAGAGATTGCGCTGCTAGGAATGCTGGCTGCTTCCAACACGACGACGACAACAACAACTTCAACCACGACGACGACGGCAGCAACAACAACGACGACCACAGCTACAACGACAGCAACAACGAAGATTACAACAACGACGGCCGCATCGACAACAATTACGACTACAACGCCACGTCCGACCTCCACCTCTACCACTCCACCTGCCACCACTACTTCTAAGCCATCCACCACCCCGCTTCCATCCACCACCGCAACCATGGAGCCGAAAACCACCACTGCACCGGAATCTACCTCATCTACGTCTACCACCACACCAGCGGCAAGCACGAAGGGCTCAACCACTCCACAGCCAACTACGGCAACTTCTACGCCTATGCAGCTCTGGGAGACTACAACCAAGCCGGCCACTTCAATGAAGCCTACAACGACTCCAAAGCAAGCAACAACCAGCAACGAAGAAACAATGCCAAAACTAACGACGAAGAAGCTAACTACGATGGAGACGGAATCGCCAACAACACCGCAGGCAGAAACTACCACAATGGAGGAAGAGATGACCACGGAGCCTAAAACAACGGCACAGAATATAAAGACAACGACAACGCAAGAAACCACGACGAAAAAGAGAGAATTGACTACGAATCTAGAAACCACAGCAGAACCAGTGACAGTTTTTGAGACAAAGACCACCAAAATGCAGACAAATACAACGACGAAGCCTAAGACCACGGTTGAGCCGAAAACGACGACAAAGCCCAAGACAACTCAAACGCCAAAGACATCGGCGGAGAAGGAGCCAAGGACATCAAAGGAGACGGCGATGATGACTGGCCCAGAATCAACAGTCCAGTTAGAGACTGCGACAAAGGCGCAGTCAACGCCCCATTCGGATGCAACCAACGGTCACGAGGATGCAAGCAGTTCGGGCGACCAGAAGATGACAGAGAAGCCAAGCAAAGAAGACCAGAAGACAGAAAAGCCAGGCAAAGAAGACCAGAAGACAGAAAAGCCAAGCAAAGAAGATCAGAAGACAGAAAAGCCAAGCAAAGAAGACCAGAAGAAGGAGACAGAGAAGCCTACGACAACCGCAAAGATAGCGGTGGAAACTGCGGGAACTACCAACAAGCCCTCAACCACCTCCATCCTTGCGAAAGAGATCCAGGCGTCGGCAGCTGCCACCAGTGCACCAGGTCACATTTGCTTCACCAATCAATCTACTCGGATATTTGCAGGGTTGGCACCAGAAGCCGCGTCGACTACGGAGCAAGTTCAAGTTCCTTCATCGCGGAAGACGGAGGATGGCAGCACTTGGAAGCCAGCATCCAGCCTGCCTGCAACCTCATCCGATAAGATCGTCGATGATATCAGCTCCTCCACCACAGCTGGCAGGCAGGACGAAGAACCTCCTGAGGCTTCCAAACCGCCTACTTCTACCATGGAGGCAGAGAGGAAGGCTGCCTCAAGCACCCCAATCAAGGTATCCCTTTTCTTGCTGACCCCTTAGCTATCGCTCTCATTACAGGCTGACATCGATAAGGCCACTACGTCACAGATGAAGGCTCCCGTCGAGAAGAGCACCACACTCCAGGAGCCAAAGGTGACCAGCATCACTTATCTTTTGTAGTATATAATCTTAGAAAACTAAATTTTTATTATAAATTAGAATCTCATGACTGATTTATAAATCAAATGATAAATTAGAAGTTTTGAATAAATTTATAAAATTTAAATTGGAAGTTCATAGATCTATGATGCAATCTAACTTGATATTTAGGCAGCCGAAGCAGAACCGAAGGCGGAGCCCACAACGACAGCAAAGAAGGCCTACGAGGCCTGCACCAGTGAGCTCAACGTACGCTTTCAGGGCGGCGCTCTCATTGGACAGCCACTCAACATCACAGCAGAGGAGGTTCGATGCTTATTATTCACCTTCTTTCTCGGTTTGAGTAACTGAGTTGCCACCTTTACGATTTCCTCAGCTGAGACTATGTTTGAGATATGATTGCAGTGCTGCCGGTCGTGTCAGGACGTGGCAGGCTGCCTCGGCTATGAGTACAGCGTGGAGACCGCCACCTGCTTCCTCAAGGACGCTCTCAAGGGCCCCAGACTCCCCGTCGAAGGATTCCTCAGCGGCAGTCTTCCGGGGCACTACCCAGGTCCTTTCCTCATCACTCATGGAATGCTTAGATCACCAAAACAGTTGCAGATTGGGAAGGCGGCTCACAGTGCCAGCAGGGAGAGCAGATGCGCGGCTACTACGGCTCCGATTTGGCAGAGCATGAGAACACGAGTCGTGGGGACTGCTGCGAGAAGTGCTGGGCCAGGCTGGACTGCGTCGGCTACAGCTGGGAGGAGGGGAACAAAACCAGCGGCTCCTGTCATCTGCTCAAGGCTTCGCTTCGACCAGTCTACATTCGCAGCATCCGTCACTACTCTGCCTTTGTCACTGGTTGGTTGATAGGTGCAGTCTTGTGGTCTTGGAATTCTCATCTTGTTCTAGAAGGGCGAAATGTGAGCACTGCTGCGACAACCAGCACGTTGGCGCCGACAACGACTGGAGAGGAGGAGGAGGAGATTGAACTGCAGAACAAGAATCCCAAGCCGGTGGAGGAGGAGTCGAAGCTGCGAGACCCAGAGCCAGAAGAGGTTGAGGCCATTGCTTGAAGGGCCTTAGGAGGAGCCAGTTGATTTCCAGGAGATCATGGGAGAGACGGAGGCAGTGGTGGCGGAAACGATGCAATCCTTGGGTTGCATCTTCATCCTCTCCTCCACCGCCGGCGTCGCCGTCCTCTGCGCCTTCTTCCGGTCTTGAATCTTCCTTCTCATCCACCCAGCAACTGGCCTTGATGCAGGAATACAAGCGAGGAGCGCCTGATCCATCTCTACGAAGAGATCTCCATCTTCCTCTCCCACATCATCGTGGTCTTCCATCGAGACCCCAAGTTCTCCAACTACAACTGGGTTCCCCAGTTCCCCCATTTCTCAGCCCCCAAAGAGAAGGGAGGTGTTTTAGACGCTGTGCCGGGTGAGTGCGTTGCTGCTGCACTACTTTCAGACAGTGACAGCAGTGGCCTTCCTTCTGGAGGCAGTGCAAATCTACGCCATCGCCGCCGCCGTCTGCAAGGAAGGCGGCTTCTTCAATCGCAAGGCCAACACCGTCATGGCCTGGGGTCCTTCCCTTTTTCCTTTTCTCTCCTTCCCTCCCCCTTTCTATCCCCCCCTTCCCTCCACCATCGCGGTACTGATTGTCAGTGTTGCCGGGATGCCTGGTGGCAGTGCTGGGGCCGTACGTCTTCGGGGACTACGTGTCCTGGTTCTCCTGCTGGGTCAACCTGGAGACCAGGGCTGCTACGGTCAGTCTTTCCAACCATTGATGAATGAAAGTAGAAGCCAAGTGATAGGCTGTGCTGCTGCCGGTGGGTGGATTGTGTGCAGCAGCGGCGGTGGCCTGGGAATCCGCGGTCTCCTTCAGAGGCGAGACTCTGCCAGACGTCAACCCACGCCAGCGATTCACGGCCATGTTTGAGCACTCTTCCATTTGAGTGAGTGAATGAGTGTAGGAGAGTTGGTGTGCAGCTGGAACATGCAAGGTCTGCCGATCATAGCGAGTCTCTACCTGGCCTCGCATGTGCTGGGAGCTCTGGCGGTCCACTTCCAGCGAGTGGAACTCTACGGCATCGTCTTCATCCTCAACGGAGCCCTGGGCGGAACCATCTTCTTCTTTCACGCATTTGCCGATGAGAAGGTTGCTTCAAACTACTTATGGGAGCTCTGGCGGTCCACTTCCAGCGAGTGGAACTCTACGGCATCGTCTTCATCCTCAACGGAGCCCTGGGCGGAACCATCTTCTTCTTTCACGCATTTGCCGATGAGAAGGTTGCTTCAAACTACTTATGGGAGCTCTGGCGGTCCACTTCCAGCGAGTGGAACTCTACGGCATCGTCTTCATCCTCAACGGAGCCCTGGGCGGAACCATCTTCTTCTTTCACGCATTTGCCGATGAGAAGGTTGCTTCAAACTACTTATGGGAGCTCTGGCGGTCCACTTCCAGCGAGTGGAACTCTACGGCATCGTCTTCATCCTCAACGGAGCCCTGGGCGGAACCATCTTCTTCTTTCACGCATTTGCCGATGAGAAGGTTGCTTCAAACTACTTATGGGAGCTCTGGCGGTCCACTTCCAGCGAGTGGAACTCTACGGCATCGTCTTCATCCTCAACGGAGCCCTGGGCGGAACCATCTTCTTCTTTCACGCATTTGCCGATGAGAAGGTTGCTTCAAACTACTTATGGGAGCTCTGGCGGTCCACTTCCAGCGAGTGGAACTCTACGGCATCGTCTTCATCCTCAACGGAGCCCTGGGCGGAACCATCTTCTTCTTTCACGCATTTGCCGATGAGAAGGTTGCTTCAAACTACTTATGGGAGCTCTGGCGGTCCACTTCCAGCGAGTGGAACTCTACGGCATCGTCTTCATCCTCAACGGAGCCCTGGGCGGAACCATCTTCTTCTTTCACGCATTTGCCGATGAGAAGGTTGCTTCAAACTACTTATGGGAGCTCTGGCGGTCCACTTCCAGCGAGTGGAACTCTACGGCATCGTCTTCATCCTCAACGGAGCCCTGGGCGGAACCATCTTCTTCTTTCACGCATTTGCCGATGAGAAGGTTGCTTCAAACTACTTATGGGAGCTCTGGCGGTCCACTTCCAGCGAGTGGAACTCTACGGCATCGTCTTCATCCTCAACGGAGCCCTGGGCGGAACCATCTTCTTCTTTCACGCATTTGCCGATGAGAAGGTTGCTTCAAACTACTTATGGGAGCTCTGGCGGTCCACTTCCAGCGAGTGGAACTCTACGGCATCGTCTTCATCCTCAACGGAGCCCTGGGCGGAACCATCTTCTTCTTTCACGCATTTGCCGATGAGAAGGTTGCTTCAAACTACTTATGGGAGCTCTGGCGGTCCACTTCCAGCGAGTGGAACTCTACGGCATCGTCTTCATCCTCAACGGAGCCCTGGGCGGAACCATCTTCTTCTTTCACGCATTTGCCGATGAGAAGGTTGCTTCAAACTACTTATGGGAGCTCTGGCGGTCCACTTCCAGCGAGTGGAACTCTACGGCATCGTCTTCATCCTCAACGGAGCCCTGGGCGGAACCATCTTCTTCTTTCACGCATTTGCCGATGAGAAGGTTGCTTCAAACTACTTATGGGAGCTCTGGCGGTCCACTTCCAGCGAGTGGAACTCTACGGCATCGTCTTCATCCTCAACGGAGCCCTGGGCGGAACCATCTTCTTCTTTCACGCATTTGCCGATGAGAAGGTTGCTTCAAACTACTTATGGGAGCTCTGGCGGTCCACTTCCAGCGAGTGGAACTCTACGGCATCGTCTTCATCCT
>JASANA010001241.1:0-30005 GCA_030248095.1 Ptycholaimellus sp. GST1_10
CTCCAAGCGCAAACCCACCCTACCACCGCCACCCTCCAGTCGTCACTCCGACAACGTCAGCCTACCCAACACCCTGCGCAAGCATCTTCTTGGTCTTCATCACCATAGATTACCCCATCTTTGCTTCCCTCACCCCTTTCAGGAGTGAAACAGTAGTAGATCTAGTTCAGATTGGCCTCGAAAGTAGGAAGTTGATGTAAGGTGATGATGAATTGTGAGGAGCAGTCGGCGTGCGTCCAGAGCAGCGCTGGAGGCAGCCATTCGGAGGGATTCGACGGGCAGTCTGCGAGCAGGGCAGCGAAGTCGCAGCGAGCCTCGAGTTCACGCCCAACGGCAGTGCTTGCGCCGACGTTGACGATGCCGACTCTGACGCTGACCATGACCGTTCGCTCTTCTTCCTTCCCACTTCTTTTCTCTGCAATTCCTTCATTTCTACTGTCGGAAGCTGGAGGATGAGCTGTGCTTGAGAGCAGGTCCAGTTGTTTGAGGGATTTCCAAAATGGAATAGAAAGTTTTTTGAACAAGATAAATAAAAAGGGATGTAGAATATAGTATAAAAGAGGGGTATGCGCTGCGCTGTTGGTATCCCTACATAGGCCTAAAAATTGCCCGATTTATAGCGCACATTTCAGAGTTTTTTTCCCGAGTAAAAAGCTGGTAGAACAAGAGAAAGTTATGATAAACCATGCCATTCGGCCCAGGCCCAGACAGGATGCACAAGTGGCAGGCGATAACGGTGCGACCAGAAAAAATGCGCAAATTTTTCAAAAACAAGCCACCCGAAGCTGGCCAGGCTAAGTGTAGGCTATGAGAGAAAAATGTACCGGAAGCAGCACTTCTCCAGCACCTCTTCTCTTATGGAACGCTTTGCCTATCCACCGCAGTCCTTTCGCCACACTTCCACAGCCCCTTGTCTCCTCCCTCCAGCTCATTTCCTGGGGCTCAGAGCTGGTCTGCTTTCAGGCACCTCACAGCGCAGCTACTCCTCCTCCTCCGAAAGCTCCCTGCACCAGGAGCTCGACTACGTTGACCCCAAGCTTCTGCTTCAGGTTCATCTTCCACCCTTCATTCCTCCTCATCCTTTCCTATGTCCTTAATATTCAGCGTCTTCGCAATTTTCACCAAACAACGAAAAAATGTATACTGAAGAAAATACCAGAGAGGCTTGGAGGGAGTCGGAGAGTATAATAAATTGAAGTGTGTGGTGATGTACATCGGTGCTGTGCCGATCACAAAGCCGGGTTCCCGGAAGCGGGACGTGGTTCGCAGCTCTCTCTCAGCCTAGGCGCGCGGGGCGTAAAGCCCTCCACCGTTCTGGCGGCATATCCCTGTCGGTATCATCAACCCTTTTCCTCCGCTTCGTTAAACTGGCAGGAAGGGAGGAGGATGATTGGCGGGATGCAGATGATTAGTTAAGGAATAGTCACAGTGAAACAACGCACCGATTCCGGAAGCCTTCCATCCAGTTCGCCACCGCCTGCCAGGAGAACAAGCAGTACTTCGGCATCGCCGTTGCACATTTGCAGTCTTTTCCTCTTCTGTCCATCAGCCCCTATCCGTACACTATGCGCTAATTAATTTAGTTCTTTTCTCTTCAGCAGCAAAAAAACATTCTAAAATTGCAAAGGTCGACTGGAATGCTAAGAATGTAAGCAAAGACAAATGGTGCAGGAAAAAAAGACCCGCCATATCAGAAGCGGTGTGTCACCTCTTCGCAGCCGATGCGGAGCTCCTGCTGCACTCGGAGCACTACAAATATGCCCAAAGGTCACTCCTAGCGCTCCCTTTTGAGGAAGATGAGGAGGAGGGAGTGTTTTGAGGTTCCGCATCACCTGCTCCAGGGACCCCAGGCTCCGGCTACTGCCCTGGGGTTCCCGGGCATCTCCACGCCCATCCTCTGCGCCCTCGCCCACGCACTCTACATCCCCAACTTTTATGCACAGGTACTCTTCTCTCTCTCCGCAGCATGTCCTGCCTTGTCGCAGATACAGTGGGCTGGGTGTGCGCTTCTCGGGAAATACAAGGCTGCCTTTGGGAGGAAATAGATTCTATGCTGAGTGTGATGTCAAATTTGAAGACACTTTGGATGTAGAAGCAGGGGTAGTGGGTTGGGGAGAGGAAGCAGGGATTTTGACCTATGGGAGGAGGCGTGACGGATGGGGCCTTTGTCAGCTTCCCCTCCGGCTTCCAACCATTTTCTCCCCCTCTCCGCCCCTCCCCTGCCCTTCCTCCCTTCCTTCTGCTGGTCCCCCTGTCATTTTATCCACCTCACCCCCTATACTTACACTCTCCTTTTCCAACCATTCTCCCCGTCCCCATTTTATGCTGTTTCAAAGCTACCAGCCTTTTCCTTCCATTCTCAATGTACTTCCAATTAACTCGCGATGGCGTATCTGCTTCAGCTGCCAATCATAAGCAATAGAAAGCCCAGTGCCAATTGATAGATGAGGGAAAATCCATCTCTTTCCGCCTTGAGAAATAGCAATAGATGGAGCTGTCTGGTCTGACATGAACTGTGTCTAGAAGAAGATGTGTGATGAATGTGACTGGTGCAGGGTGGGGGTAAGAGCAGGCAGACGCGGCTTAGGCTTCAGCTCAGGGCAGTCGGGATAGGCGGGAGTAGAGAAGTCCGCCTCACCGCCCGGCCCTCCTCCTCTAGCCCATCATAGGCCTCTGGCCCCGCTCGAGGAGGACCAGCCTCCCCCTCAGCGTCCTCCCCAGCCACCTGCACATCCTCCGCCGCCTCTTCCACCTCGCAAAGCGGTTGCTTTTTCAGATCTGGGCAAAAAAATTTGGCTCACTCCCAGGATCACCCCCCCAACAGTAATAAAAAAACCCCCAAGCGTTTGCCCCCCCACCACTGACGTGTCCCCCCCCCCTCGTACAAATCCCCCCCATCGACGAGTCCCCCCCCCTAGCATTTTTTCGATTATCTAATACAGCTTGGATACTGATTCTGTTTCCCCTCTTAGGCTTAGTCAAAACCCGTGTATACTGTGGCAGTACCAAGTATAGTTGCTTAGAGACCCGCAAACATAGGTGATAAGCTCAAAAAGTACTTGTTTTCTTTTCCAATTGTCCCCCCCCCCAAACGAAAATTTTTCCAATTGTCCCCCCCCCAAACCAAAATTTTTCCAATTGTCCCCCCCCAAACGAAAATTTTTCCAATGGTCCCCCCCCCCAAACGAAAATTTTTCCAATTGTCCCCCCCCCAAACGAAAATTTTTCCAATTTGCCCCCCCAAACGAAAATTTTTCCAATCGTCCGCCCCCCCCCAAATGCCGATTTGCCGATTTGAGCACTGATTGAGCACCTTGCACATGGTTAGGAGCATCTTAGATTTGGGGGGGGGGGGGTTCGACCATGGGGGAGGGGCAGATGCCGTTGGGGGGCCGGCAGATGCATTTTTGGGGGGGGGGGCAAACGCCATCCGGGGGGGGGGATTCTGGGAGTCAGCCAAAAATTTAGTCATCTTGTTTCACAATAGCGCTGGAATAAAGGGGAAGGGAAGCCAGAAGCAATGCTGCAAGTAGTTAGGATGAAATTATCTGGCCAGTAGTAAAGAAGAAATTATCTGAGGTAAGATGAACTAATATAGACTAAAATGAGAATTTCAAGGAACTAGGATTACAAGAGCGGGGCGAAATCAACGATTTTCTTGATTTGCTGAAGAGACTGCCGCAGCCCGCAAGGGTGACATTGCTGCAACTATCTTAATCCCCAACAGGGAAGTGGGGAAGTGCATGAAAATCTGTTACGTTTTTCACGCTAATGCCGCCAGCAGAGCTGAAAGGGGGGTGGTTAGGTAAGCAGGCAGTCCAGAGCCTGTCATGAAATATGCAAAAGCTCCAGATGCTACCAGTTACATTATTCCCTACACTGCACTGCTTGCGCTTTCCTCCACAACCTCGCCTCTCTGACTCACACAGGGCTTAGAATTGCTTTTTCCTTCCTCTCTCTCCCTGCCTCCCAGCAAGCTCAGCCCAACGGATAATTGTGGGCGGCCGGGAGAGCTAGAGGCTAAGTGGGCGCAGTCGTTGATAAAAGCCCAATGTAAACGCGCCTAAATGCTCGGCCTAAAAAGAGCTTCAACGGCCTTCTCTCTCCCCTAGGCCATCTGCTCTTTCCTCCTCCGTCCCTGCGCCCTCTTTAGTAGTGTCCAGAGTGAAGGGAGGGTGCTCAGGCTGATTGGAGCGGTGTTGTAGGCGGAAGCCTCGGGGCGGGGGACGGCCGCGTTGGAGTGCGGAGGGGCTAATCGACGGGCGACTGACCGTAGGCTCCACTCCTACTCCCCTCCCTCCTCCAATGCCCTCTCTGCTGCAGGCTCCGTCTCCTCCTGCTTCCCTCCGATCGCCAAAAAGGTCCCCTTTTCAAACCCTCTTTCTATAGGAGCATTTATGTAACCTAGGTTTTCATAAAAGAGGTTATCGCATTTTATGCTCAGTATTGGGCCGAGCGATGCGCTTGGCAGTCAAGTAGGCATTCGCAGTAACATGCGCCCTTGCTCTACAAGCTAGAGAGGCTTATTCCTTGGCCCAATATTCCCGGCGCCAGAGGAAGAGGGGAGAGAAGTGAGTCAATGCCTGGAGTCTGTTTCCGCGCCCATGCGCTGGCCAGGAGTGGCTTTGGGGGAGGATAGAAAAAAGCGAGGCCCTAACGATGTCCCCTTCTACCAGGCGGACTGAGGCATGACATAGTGGAAGCAGAACAGAGAGAAAGAGAGGCCATATCTAGGCAGCAGCCGGCAAAGACAGCCGCGCTCTCTAATTAAGGCGGACGGCGCCCCAAAGCCCCTTTTCCAATCACATCCAAGCCTCCTTCCTCTCTCCCCGCCCTGATATCCACACCTCCTTCTCCTAACACCCCTTCCCTATTTTTCTCATCCCCCTTTCCACACCTCACCCCGCGCCTGCCTTTAAGCCCAATGGGGGCCCCTAAATTCCAGCCTAGAAAAGCTCAGAGCCTAGCTATACCTCCAGCCTGGATAATGCGGACTATTTCCTGAGGCTTTTTTCTTTTGGCATTTGTTGCTGAGGCGGAAACATTTGCTTTTTGAGCCACATATGGCATGTGACAATTAAAAATTGCAGTTTTTGCCAATTTCTGTGCCGCTTAACATTGAATGAAAAGGCGAAGGCTGTTTTCCAGATGAGAATAAAGGTCAATATCGATTTTGAACCGAATGTTTTAATTGCGCCATGCGGCACAGGGGAAAGACATCATTCCTCTTTTTCCCCAGAATCGCGGGCTTGGCTCTCTGGGGAATAATGGGGGTTCAATGACTTTTTGTTGTTCGATCCTCGTCTTGAGGGAGCTGATTACCGAGTCTTGATGCTGCCCATTTTCCGGAACCTTTAGCCATCTGTTGACTACTTCTGCCATCGTTCAAACTTTCTTCCTCTCCCAACTTCCTTGTCTCACCGCAAGGGGCTTTCTGAGGAAGTCATTGATCTGGTGCGCTGCCTAATTGAACTGACCTCGCAGAGGCCATCTTAGCCTGAATTGTGGGTGGGGCAGGGGCAGGATTGGAGCAGGCAGCACTCCGGGTGCCCGCAGTTGGAAGCGCAGTGGGCAGCGGCTCCTGTGTTTTCGCTCTTCACTTGAGGCCTTCGTGTCCATGCACTCCGCCACAAGAGCCCAGACGCGCGCACTCACTTAGCGTGAGTCCATTGTGTCGCGCACGCACACCTCCCTCCTAATCCCCTCCCATCCATCACCTCAGCTCTCGAGCGGCGCGGGGAAAGGGAAAGTGAATTTTTGAAGGGGGAGGGGATTTTTTGACGAGAATAGCAAGGCCTGGTCAGGATTAAGGGATCTCGGACGGCTATGCATGTTCTGACTTGCGCAGGGCCCAGTGGGGGGGACAAAGACGGCGCCCTCGCCAAACCCCGCCTTCATAATAGGCCACTGGGGTGTGGGACAGGAGGGAAGGGGTGCCGTGGAAATTCATGTCACTCGCACAGTGGCACTTTGGCCCTGGGCCCCCTGCGAGAGACCCTACAGGCCAGCCTCCATTCGCCCCTCCCCCTCTTCCAACGCCCACTGATCCCCTCCTCCTCACCACTACCACACCAACCCCTCCCCAGCCCCTCCTGCCACCTTCTCTCCTCCATACTTACTCCCCCCATACCTACTCCCGGCGACCTGCCACAACCGCTGAGGCCAACGGGACCTCATCGCCAAGGTCACACAGCAGCCCCTGCAGCCCCTTCCGCTGCCATTTGAATCCCGCCTGCCATGCTGGTGGAGAGTCGACGGCGCGGCATGTCCACCTCCTTCTGCTCCCTAGCCGCCCTCGCCGCCAGCCCCGATCCCTCCACCAGTTCCACCGAGCAGCAACGAGTCCTGGGCCCAGCTTCGCGGGCCATCCACCACTTTGGGCCCTCCACCGCAGCCCCCAGCACACCGGAGCATGGACAGCGAAACGCTCCACCCACCACCTCCCCTCTCGCCACCAAGCGCCGCCCACGCCCACGCCAGACGCCCAAGCGCACTTCAGCCTGACCCGCCGCCCACCACCCCGCACTGTCTGCCCAGCCACAGTCCGCCAGGGCCCGACGTCGCCTGCGTCGAATGTGTCTGGACCGGTCCATTGCCGCTCCCAAGGTCCTCTTGTGGCCTCTTTTTCGCCCTTCTTCCCTGTCTTCAATTCTTTCAATGCCTCCCAGCCCCCTAACAGCCCCTTGAGCCAAAGTGCTTCTTGCTCAGCCATCTCAGCCAGGCCTTTCATCGGTGGCAATAAGGGCAGGGGGATTTAGGAGGGAGGCTTTTTTGTGCCGCTGCCCGCCAAAGCAGGGCGGGTGAATGAGATTTGCGGTTGGGATATAAGCCCGATTGATTCCCCACATCTCCTCCTCCGGGGGGCGCCTGGCGGGGACAATTGCGAGAAGAGCAGCCCCTTGGGGGGATGGGGAGGGGGTCCCAGGTTGTCAAAGCGGAGCTTGGAGTTTGGAGGAAGGCGAAAGTTGTGGAGGCTGGTGGGCGCCTATCTCCTTACGCAGGGCCCCCGTCAAGCCTCACCGCTTCACCTGCCTTCTGCCGCAGAATGGGCAGAGTTCAGCGAGAAGTGGCCGATGTGAGAAACCTTTCTGCCTCTCCTTTTGAGGATTTGCCGGACTTATTGCTACTGAGGAAGGTTCCATTTCCAGCTAGATGCGCTTTCCGCATAATGGATGATATTCCGCAGATTTGTCCTGGGCCAATGTGAGGCATTCAGAAATTTTTTTTTGCGTTTGACGCGCGTGAATGTAAAAAGTTCGTTGTATAAAAGATATCCGACGAAAATACCGGCTATTTTATATATTTAATCGGGAGCTCATATTTTTATATTAGCCGGTATTTTATATTTACCGACTAATATAACGTCAAATATATCGACTAATGCGCCGACTATTTGGTTTTATTTTTAGGCGGAGTAATTCTGCCGATCCTCCGACTAATATAACGTGTAACGCAACGCCTAATAAGAAAAAATAAATATAAAATATATAATTGCATTTTTAATATGCTCTCATTTTTGCATTTTTGTAGATTTTGTGTTTTTTACATTCCAACATCACTTTAAAGGTGTGGTGCACACTGGTACGGCTGTTTGAAACAAGGGGCTGAGTAAAGAAACATAGACATAGAACATAACTGTTATAACATAAGAAGCTTACTACCCAGATGCTTAATGTTTCAATGTCCGTACCTATGTTAAAACATAGACAGCTTCTACCCAAATTCGTAATGTTTCAATGTCCTTCCCCCGTCCCTATGTTAAAACTTAAGAAGCTTACTACCCAGATGCCTAATGTTTCAATGGCCTCCCCTATTCTTATGACATAGGAAGTCTCATGCATCCTTAGGCTCCAAGTGCTATAACATAGAGAGGGGGAAGGTTATAACATAGGAGTGGGACATAAAATGGGCTATGATTAGCACAAGCCCCCAGCTCTTCTACCCCCCCCCCCCCAAATTCTACCCCCCACGTAAGTATGCCCCCCACGTAATTACCCCCCCCCCCCCCCCCCAAGTAAGTATATAGTGCATGTCATGTACGTATGGTCATGCTTTCAAGGCGATTTTTGGTGTTTTTGCACTTGGGGGATCCTGGTCATCGATTTCGGTGGACCAGTTACCCCCCCCCCCCCAAATGCCAAAATCCCTTGATTGACCAAGTGACATTTGGGGGGGGGGATAAGTGGTCACCAAACTCATATACAGTTCTTGTTTGAATCTTGCGCTTAGTAACACCCGCTGCATAGTTGATAACCTCAAGAATACAAGGCAAAATTGGGGGGGGGGGGGCAAAACCTTTTCGGGGGGCAAAACTCTTGGTTGGTTCTTGGTTGTTGAAAAAAGGGATTGGTTGGCCGGTAGAATGCGTGGGGGGATTCTGGTCATAAGCCGGGATGGGGGGGTAAGTAATCCCTGAGCTTCAACATATCCAATCTCTCGGTTCCATCTTCCTACTTCTTTCAGCTTTGAATGCCAGAGAAAGGGAGAGAAAAAGGGCCCGCATATCACAACAAAAGAGATCTTGGCTCAAGGTCAGTTTCCCACAAACAATTTCCCCATGCCTTTTGCTCATTGCCACTGGCTGGCTACCGGTCCAGGAGACATGGAGAGAGCAAGAGATGTGCCTTTCAGCACCAGAAAAGCTTCAAAACTCTGAAAAAAGCCATGCCCGAATAGGCGGGGGGAATTGACGGTGGAAAAAATTTCACCGACTAATAAAAGAAATCGCGAAAATTTTTCTGAATGTCTATAAATTCGATACAACGTTTATATACCGCTTATCATATATTAGACGTGCCGCACATTGTCCTGGGCCTAAGCTTTTCTGGGAACTTGCATAAGGGCCAGAATCATGTAACTTCTTATAGGCGAAGTGTTTTTTCAGGAAAGAAGACAGCTGATCTTATTCTGATGAATTTCTTTGAGATATCAGGCAGTATATCTGGGGGGATTTATTTACCCTGCTTCAAAAATATAGGTTCCAAACGTACCTCTTCTATTTTTAAAACCAGTTGATTGACATTCCTTCCTCTCATGTGAGGATATATACAAGGTACTTTGTTTCCATTGGCTCGCAAAATATCCCTTCGCCCTGTTGCACCCAGGAGTATAAACATGGTACTTTGTTTCCATGCTCGCAAGATATCCCTTTTCCCTGCACCTCAAGACTAAATCTGCAACGTCTCACGGCCTCCTCGTAAGAGAAGGAAGTAATTGGGCTGAGTGTGTGCAGGGCGAAACGAAGGAGGTTAGGGGGAAAGGGGAAGGAGGGGGCCTCCTGGGGGGGCGCTGGGGCACAAAGGTAGGGCGCCTCCGCCCCGACAGACCACCACCGACTTACCTACCCACGATCCCTCCCCCAATCCTTAACCCTCCAACCTAATTGGTCCCTCCACATCCATGTCTCCTCCCTCTCTTTTCTATTTAATCTTCCTTAATTTATTTTCTCAAATGTAAGCTTTTGGCTCAGACTATTAGAACTAAGGCCAATGTCATGGAGTTTCTGTTGACGGAGAAAATTCCTTTCATCTGTTTTTTTGGATTTCTGTTCCCCAACCCTCAGGCCAATGTCATGGAGTTTCTTTGACGGAGAAAATTGCCTTTCATCTGTTTTTTTTGGATTTCTTTTCTTTCCGCCGACGGTTGAGTCTAGAGGGCAAGAGGTGGTATATGGAAGGGAGAAGGGCTGTGACTGGGTAGAGGGGGGACAAGAGGCTTGCTAGGGGAGGCAGGGGTGGGGTGTGGAGGGTTAGAGGAGGGTGGGGATGGGAGGGGTTGAGGGGACGTGTTCCAATTTCACTCGGCTAGCCTCTTTGGCCTCCTCCGCGCCTCCCACGCAGCCTCCGGGGAGCTGCGCATAGATTCACTCCTCTCTACCCGACTTCCATGCCCCCCTCTCTTTTCCTCTTCCTCCCCCCTTCTCTCTCCTCCCCCTTCTCTCCTCCCCCTCCATCCCTTCCCTCCCCCCTGCCTTCCACAGCGCCACATGTGGAAGCATGCCTGTCCTCCATCCTCACATGTCACTCCATTTTCACGCCCCTCCCTCCTTCTCGCGCCACACATCAACCGCCCTCGCCCCCCCCTCTGCCCCTTCCTTCCTTCTCCCTCCCTCCCCCTCCCCCGCCCCGCCCCCCCAGAGGCCAGGCGGAGGGAGAACATCTCCTTTGAGGCTCTCCGACCAGGAGGCTTCCAATAAGGTGGGCAGCCAGGAGGAGGCAGAGCAGGCAGGGGAAGGGGGAGAGAGGGAGGAGGGAGGGAAGGGGAAGGCTAGGGATAGCCGTGAGTTCCTCCTGCTGGGTGTCCCCCTATATGCGCGGCGGAGATGGGGACGCGCCTCCCCGTGTGCTGCCGCATACACACACAGTTTCCCACTTTTCCTCCTACGCCCCTCCCCCACTCCAACCTCCCCTCTCCTCCTCCCTCCCCCGACGCTCCCCCCCCCCCCTTGGCTCCAAGCAGCAGGGGTAGAAGGAAAGGAAAAAGGAAGAAGAAGGGGGTTCGAAGCTGGAGAAGCGAGTCCCACCAGCTCCTCCCCCTTTCTGACTGTATATTGATTTTCCCCATGTTTTTGGCTTCCCCCCTCCCGCCCTGGTCGCTTTCAGGGCCCGCAACCCCTTTCCCCTGACCCCTTCCCCCTCTCCCCACGCACACGCTCCATCACTGAGCTTCTCGTCTTCCTCGCCCCTCCCCCTTTCTCGCCCTGCTTTCTCTTTTCCCAGCCCCCCCTCTCCTCCCTTCCCCCCTGCCTCTCCTCCCTCTCTCCAGCGCCCCGCTCACGCCCCCTGCCCTTCCCCTCGTGCCTTGTTAAGGTGCTCGAGCCCCGGCACGCCCCTCCTTTCCTCCCTCAGCCAACGTAGGCAGCGCTGGCGGCGCGAGCTTCGATATCGAGCTTGCGCTTGCCAGGAAGTCCCTCACCGCTCCTCATCATGACCTCCTTCGTCTATCTGCGCAGCCTCCCTCCTCCTCCCGCCTCCCGACCCCTCTGCATCATGCTCCCTCCACACCCTCCCGCTGCTCCCAGCTCCTGCAATTCCCACTCACCTTACCCTACTCTTTTTCCAAACTCTATCTTTGCCAAAATGTGCTACAGACCAAATAGAAAGCTTTCAAGTAAAAAGAAGAAAAGTCTGGCAATAAAAAAGACAAGCCAGTCGCCCCCAGGTGACAGGATATATCTCAGAAAACGCTGTTTACAGCATTTTTTTTCTTTTTTGTATTTATTCATAATTATTTGTCTGGATTTTTTTAAAATTTTGCTCAAAAGTTTAGGGTGAAATCATCGATCAACACTACTTTTAATCTCAAAGCCTAAAAAAAAGTTCTGATGACTAGCCGGACTAAGAGCAGCGGAAACATCCGCCAGCTACCCTAGTATGATTCATGCCATCAGAAAAAACTGCGCCTTAAAAACTGCGCCTTAAAAACTGGCCTATAGACTTCCTGAGCTTAGATTTTTAAAGAGCGTCAGAAGAAAAGAAATAGCTTCGTGGCTAGTAGTATAGACTTGAGCCTCAATTGCAAGGGCGTGAAGCTTGAAAAGGGGCAGAAGGGGTCCGAAATAGGGTGTTGAGGAGGAATGGGAGGTTGGTGGCGAGGTTGGGGAAGGTGGTAGTGAAGCGACTGCTTAACGAGGGGCGGAAGCGGATTGGGATTGGGATGCCGCAAACGCAGGTCAATAGAGGAGAGCTTGATGAGGGCTGGGCGGGTCGGCGGGGGATCATTTGGGGGCAGGGCTGGAGAGGAGGCGGGCAGGAAAGAGAGAAAGCCAGTGATGGAGCGTGTGCGTGGGGAGAGGGGGGAAGGGTAGGGGAAAGGGGTGCGGGCCCTGAAAGCGACCAGGGCGGGAGGGGGGGAGGCAAAAAACATGGGGAAAATAATATACAAGTAGGAAAGGGGGAGAGAGGAGCTCAGTCGGACGCCCTCTCCAGCTTCGACCCCCCTTCTTCTTCCTTTTTCCTTTCCTTCTACCCCTGCTGCTTGGAGCCAAGGGGGGAGGTAGGGGGAGGGAGGAGGAGAGGGGAGGTTGGAGTGGGGGGAGGGGCGTAGGAGGAAAAGTGCGGACAAACTATGTGTGTGTATGCGGCAGCACACGGGAGAGGCGCGTTGCCATACTCCGCCGCGCATATAGGGGGACACCCAGGCAGAGGGACTTTAGCAGCTATTGCCCTAGCCTTCCCCCTTCCCCTCCCTCCTCCCTCTCTCCCCCCTTCCCCCTGCCTGCTCTGCCCCCTCCTGGCTGCCCCTCATTGGAAGCCTCCTGGTCGGAGAGCCTCAAATGGAGATTGATTCTCCCCCCTCCGCCTGGCCTCTCTAGCACGAGCACGCGGGACGAGGCATAGACGGGGGAGGGGGGAGGGAGGGAGAAGGACAGGCATTGGCTAAGGGCGCCGCGCAGAAGAGAGCTAAAATATAAAGAAGACACCTCCCTTGCCTGAAGGCAGGGGGAGGAAGATGGAGGGGAGGAGAGAAGGGGAGGAGAGAGAAGGGGGGAGAAGAGAAGAGAGGGGGGATGGAAGTCGAGAGAGAAACCACTCCCGGAGGGAGCAAAAAAACGGCCAAGGCGCGAGTGAAATTG
The DNA here is from genome assembly GCA_030248095.1 of Ptycholaimellus sp. GST1_10. Classification (NCBI taxonomy): domain Eukaryota; kingdom Metazoa; phylum Nematoda; class Chromadorea; order Chromadorida; family Chromadoridae; genus Ptycholaimellus; species Ptycholaimellus sp. GST1_10. The sequence goes on from JASANA010001241.1 coordinate 12,575, forward strand.
GAACACGTCCCTCTAACCCTCCCTCCACCCTCCTCTAACCCTCCACACCCCACCCCTGCCTCCCTAGCAAGCCTCTCGTCCCTATCTTACCCAGTCACAGCCCTTCTCCCTTCCATATACCACCTTCTTGCCCTCTAGACTCAGAAACCAAGTCATGGCACGGAACAGAAAAGAAATCCAACAAAAAACAGATGAAAGGCAATTTTCTCCGTCAACAGAAACTCCATGACATTGGCCTTAGTTCTAATAGTGTGAGCCAAAGCTTCATCTGAGAAAGTAAGTATGAGGAGATTGAAAAGGGAGGAGTAGGGAGTGACCTGGTTGGAGGAAGCCTTGTGTAGGTGGAAGGATTGGGGTAGGGAGTGGTCGGAGGGTAGGTCGATGGTGGTCTGTCGCGGCAGACGTCCGATGCCTTTGTGCCAGCGCGGTGCCAGCAGATGCCCGCTGCTTCCACTTCCCCCATCGCCTTCCTTCATTTCGCCCTGCACACACTCAGCCCAATTACTTCCTTCTCTTACAGAGGACACAGTGAGACGTTGACAGATTTAATCTTGAGGTGCAACAGGGCGAAAGGGGATATTTTGCGAGCCAATGGAAACAAAGTACCTTGTATATATCCTCACATGAGAGGAAGGAATGTCAATCAACTGGTTTTAAAAATAGAAGAGGTACGTTTGCAACCTATATTTTTGAAGCAGGGTAAATAAATCCCCCCAGATATCTGCCTGATATCTCAAAGAAACTCATCAGAATAAGATCAGCTGTCTTCTTTCCTGAAAAAACACTTCGCCTATAAGAAGCTACATGAGTTCTGGCCCTTATGCAAGTTCCCAGAAAAGCTTAGGCCCAGGACAATGTGCGGCACGTCTAATATATGATAAGCGGTATATAAACGTTGTATCGATTTATAGACGTTCAGAAAAATTTTCGCGATTTCTTTTATTAGTCGGTGAAATTTTTCCACCGTCAATTCCCCCCGCCTATTCGGGCATGGCTTTTTTCAGAGTTTTGAAGCTTTTCTGGTGCTGAAAGGCACATCTCTTGCTCTCTCCATGTCTCCTGGACCGGTAGCCAGCCAGTGGCAATGAGCAAAAGGCATGAGAAAGTGTTTGTGGGAAACTGACCTTGAGCCAAGATCTCTTTTGTTGTGATATGTGCGGGCCCTTTTTCTCTCCCTTTCTCTGGCATTCAAAGCTGAAAGAAGGTAGGAGATGGATTTGAGAGATTGGATATGTTGAAGCTCAGGGATTACGTACCCCCCCATCCCGGCTTATACCAGAATCCCCCCAAGCATTCTACCGGCCAACAATTCCCGTTTTTCAACAACCAAGAACCAACCAAGAGTTTGCCCCCCGCAAAGCTTTGCCCCCCCCCCCCAATTTTGCCTTGTATTATTGTGTTTATAAACTATGCAGCGGGGGTTACTAAGCGCAAGATTCAAACAAGAACTGTATATGAGTTTGGTGACCACTATCCCCCCCCCCAAATGTCACTTGGTCAATCAAGGGATTTTGGCATTTGGGGGGGGGGGTACTGGTCACGAAATCGATGACCAGGATCCCCCAAGTGCAAAAACACCAAAAATCGCCTTGAAAGCATGACCATACGTACATGACATGCACTATATACTTACTTGGGGGGGGGGGTAATTACGTGGGGGGCATACTTACGTGGGGGGTGAGAATTGGGGGGGGGGGGGAGAAGATTGGGGGGGAGTCTGGTCATAAGCCCCCATCCCTATGTCCCACTCCTATGTTATAACCTTCCCCCTCTCTATGTTATAACACTCGGAGCCTAAGGATGCATGAGACTTCCTATGTCATAACATAGGGATGCGGGGAGGCCATTGAAACATTAGGCATCTGGGTAGTAAGCTTCTTAAGTTTTAACATAGGGACGGGGGAAGGACAGTGAAACATTACGAATTTGGGTAGAAGCTGTCTATGTTTTAACAGTAGGTACGGGGGACGGACATTGAAACATTAAGCATCTGGGTAGTAAGCTTCTTATGTTATAACAGTTATGTTCTATGTCTATGTTTCATTACTCAGCCCCTTGTTTCAAACAGCCGTACCAGTGTGCACCACACCTTAAAGTGATGTTGGAATGTAAAAAACACAAAAATGTACAAAAAATGCAAAAATGGGAGCATGTAAAAATGCAATTATATATTTTATATTTTATTTTTTCTTTATATTAGGCGTTGCGTTACACGTTATATTAGTCGGGAGGAATCGGCAGAATTACTCCGCCTAAAAAATAAAACCAAATAGTCGGCGCATTAGTCGATATATTTGACGTTATATTAGTCGGTAAATATAAAATACCGGCTAATATAAAAATATCGAGCTCCCGATTAAATATATAAAATAGCCGGTATTTTAGTCGGATATCTTTTATAGACGGGACTTTTTTTTTACGTTAGCGGCGCGTCAAACGCAAAAAAAAATTTCTGAATGCCTCACATTGGCCCAGGACAAATCTGCGGAATATCATCCATTATGCGGAAAGCGCATCTAGCTGGAAATGGAACCTTCCTCAGTAGCAATAAGTCCGGCAAATCCTCAAAAGGAGAGGCAGAAAGGTTTCTCACATCGGCCACTTCTCGCTGAACTCTGCCCATTCTGCACAGGCGGAAGGAGGCAAGTGAAGCGGTAAAGAGCTTAGACGGGGGCCTGCGTAAGGAGATAGGCGCCCACCAGCCTCCACAACTTTCGCCTTCCTCCAAACTCCAAGCTCCGCTTTGACAACTGGGACCCCTCCCCATCCCCCCAAGGGGCTGCTCTTCTCCAATCTCCCCGCCAGGGCCCCCCGGAGGAGGAGATGTGGGAAATAGATGGGCGCTTGTTGCCAACCGCCAATCTTCCCCATTCACCCGCCCCTACTTCAGCGGCGGCGGCACAAAAAAGCCTCCCTCCTAAATCCCGCCCTTATTGCCACCGATGAAAGGCCTGGCTGAGATGGCTGAGCAAGAAGCATTTTGGCTGAGGGGCTGTTAAGGGGGCTGGGAGGCATTGAAGAGATTGAAGACACGGAAGAAGGGTCGAAAAAGAGGCCACAAGAGGACCTTGGGAGCGGCAATGGACCAGCCGGGCTGCAGACGCATTCGACGCAGGCGACGACGGGCTCTGAGCAGACTGCTGCTGGGCAGGCAGTGCGGGGTGGTGGGCGGAAGGGGATCAGAGTCGAAGATGTCCAGCTTGGCAGTCTGGGATTGCCGCTGGGGTCCGGCGGCGCTTAGTGGCGGAGGAGGGGAGGTGAAGTGGGTGAGCATAGGCTGCTGCTGTTGGCTGTGTCGGAGGCTGGCGGTGGAAGAGCCCCAAAGATGGCGTCGATAGCCACCGAAGCTGGGGCCGGGGACTCCGTAGTGTCGGTAGGCGCTGGTGGAGGGATCGGGGCTGGCGGCGAGGGCGGCTAGGGAGCAGAAGGAGGTGGACATGCCGCGCCGTCGACTCTCCACCAGCATGGCAGGCGGGATTCAAATGGCAGCGGAAGGGGCTGCAGGGGCTGCTGTGTGACCTTGGCGATGAGGTCCCGTTGGCCTCAGCGGTTGTGGCAGGTCGCCGGGAGTAGGTATGGGGGGAGTAAGTATGAGAGGAGAGAAGGTGGCAGAGAGGCTGGGAGAGAGAGTTGGTGTGGTAGTGGTGGAGAGGAGGAGGGGATCAGTGGGCGTTGGAAGAGGGGGGAGGGGCGAATGGAGGCTGGCCTGTAGGGTCTCTTCAGGGCCAGGGCCAAAGTGCCACTTGTGCGAGTGACATGAATTTCCACGGCACCCCTTCCCTCCTGTCCCACACCCAGTGGCCTATGTGTGGAGGCGGGGTTTGGCAGGGGCGCCGTCTTTGTCCCCCCCACTGGCCCTGCGCAAGCCTGGAACGTGCCCAGTAGCCCATTGCCGAGATCCCTTAATCCTGACCAGGCCTTGTGTCTCGTCAAAAAATCCCCTCCCCCTTCAAAAATTCACTTTCCCCTTTTCCCCCGCGCCGCTCGAGAGCTGAGGTGATGGATGGGAGGGGATTAGGAGGGAGGTGTGCGTGCGCGACACAATGGACTCACGCTAAGTGAGTGCGCGCGTCTGGGCTCTTGTGGCGGAGTGCATGGACACGAAGGCCTCAAGTGAAGAGCGGGAGAGCACAGGAGCCGCTGCCCACTGCGCTTCCAACTGCGGGCACCCGGAGTGCTGCCTGCTCCAATCCCTGCCCCTGCCCCACCCACAGATTGGGGCTGGGTGGTCTGCGGAGGTGGCCGATTCAATTTGGCAGCGCACCAGATCAATGCGACTTTCTCAGAAAGCCCTTTGCGGTGAGACAAGGAAGTTGGGAGAGGAAGAAAGTTTGAATGATGGCAGAAGTAGTCAACAGATGGCTAAAGGTTCCGGAAAATGGGCAGCATCAAGACTCGTAATCAGCTCCCTCAAGACGAGGATGGAACAACAAAAAGTCATTGAACCCCCATTATTCCCCAGAGAGCCAAGCCCGCGATTCTGGGAAAAAGAGGAATGATGTCTTTCCCCTGTGCCGCATGGCGCAATTAAAAACATTCGGTTCAAAATCGATATTGACCTTTATTCTCATCTGGAAAACAGCCTTCGCCTTTGCATTCAATGTTAAGCGGCACAGAAATTGGCAAAAACTGCAATTTTTAATTGTCACATGCCATATGTCGCTCAAAAAGCAAATGCTTCCGCCTCAGCAACAAATGCCAAAAGAAAAAAGCCTCAGGAAATAGTCCGCATTATCCAGGCTGCAGGTATAACTAGGCTCTGAGCTTTTCTAGGCTGGAATTTAGGGGCCCCCATTGGGCTTAAAGGCAGGCGTGGGGTGGGTGTGGAAGGGGGATGAGAAAAGTAGGGAAGGGTGTTAGGAGAAGGAGGTGTGGATATCAGGGCGGGGAGAGGAAGGAGGCTTGGATGTGATTGGAAAAGGGGCTTCGGGGCGCCGTCCGCCTTAATTAGAGAGCGCGGCTGTCTTTGCCGGCTGCTGCCTAGATATGGCCTCTCTTTCTCTCTTCTGCTTCCATTATGCATGCCTCAGTCCGCCTGGTAGAAGGGGACATCGTTAGGGCCTCGCTTTTTCTATCCTCCCCCAAAGCCACTCCTGGCCAGCGCATGGGCGCGGAAACAGACTCCAGGCATTGACGCAATTCTCTCCCCTCTTCCTCTGGCGCCGGGAATATTGGGCCAAGGAATAAGCCTCTCTAGCTTGTAGAGCAAGGGCGCATGTTACTGCGAATGCCTAATTGACTGCCAAGCGCATCGCTCGGCCCAATACTGAGCATAAAATGCGATAACCTCTTTTATGAAACCTTAGGTTACATAAATGCTCCGATAGAAAGAGGGTTTGAAAAGGGGACCTTTTTGGCGATCGGAGGGAAGCAGGAGGAGACGCAGCCTGCAGCAGAGAGGGCATTGGAGGAGGGAGGGGAGTAGGAGTGGAGCCTACCGTCAGTCGCCCGTCGATTAGCCCCTCCGCACTCCAACGCAGCCGTCCCCCGCCCCGAGGCCTCCGCCTACAACACCGCTCCAATCAGCCTGAGCACCCTCCCTTCACTCTGGACACTACTAAAGAGGGCGGAGGACGGAGGAGGAAAGAGCAGATGGCCTAGGGGAGAGAGAAGGCCGTTGAAGCTCTTTTTAGGCCGAGCATTTAGGCGCGTTTACATTGGGCTTTTATCAACGACTGCGCCCACTTAGCCTCTACTTTCCCCGCCGCCCACAATTACCCCTTGGCCTAGCTTGCTGGGAGGCAGGGAGAGAGAGGAAGGAAAAAGCAATTCTAAGCCCTGTGTGAGTCAGAGAGGCGAGGTTGTGGAGGAAAGCGCAAGCAGGGCAGTGTAGGGAATAATGTACTGGGAGCATCCGGGGCTTTTGCATATTTCATGACAGGCTCTGGACTGCCTGCTTACCTAACCACCCCCCTTTCAGCTCTGCTGGCGGCATTAGCGTGAGAAACGTAACAGATTTTCATGCACTTCCCCACTTCCCTGTTGGGGATTAAGATAGTTGCAGCAATGTCACCCTTGCGGGTGGCACAGTTTCTTCAGCAAATCAAGAAAATCGTTGATTTTGCCCCGCTCTTGTAATCCTAGTTCCTTGAAATTCTCATTTTAGTCTATATTAGTTCATCTTACCTCAGATAATTTCTTCTTTACTACTGGCCAGATAATTTCATCCTAACTACTTGCAGCATTGCTTCTGGCTTCCCTTCCCCTTTATTCCAGCGCTATTGTGAAACAAAATGACTAAATTTTTGGCTGACTCCCACAATCCCCCCCCCCCCATGGCGTTTGCCCCCCCCCCCCAACGCATCTGCCGGCCCCCCAACGCATCTGCCCCTCCCCCATGGTCGAACCCCCCCCCCCAAATCTAAGATGCTCCTAACCATGTGCAAGGTGCTCAATCAGTGCTCAAATCGGCAAATCGGCATTTGGGGGGGGGGGCCAATTGGAAAAATTTTGGTTTGGGGGGGGCCAATTGGAAAAATTTTCGTTTGGGGGGGGGACAATTGGAAAAATTTTCGTTTGGGGGGGGGGGGACCATTGGAAAAATTTTCGTTTGGGGGGGGACAATTGGAAAAATTTTCGTTTGGGGGGGGGACAATTGGAAAAATTTTCGTTTGGGGGGGGGACAATTGGAAAAGAAAACAAGTACTTTTTGAGCTTATCACCTATGTTTGCGGGTCTCTAAGCAACTATACTTGGTACTGCCACAGTATACACGGGTTTTGACTAAGCCTAAGAGGGGAAACAGAATCAGTATCCAAGCTGTATTCAAGATAAGTAGAAAAAATGCTAGGGGGGGGGACTCGTCGATGGGGGGGGATTTGTACGAGGGGGGGGGACACGTCAGTGGTGGGGGGGCAAACGCTTGGGGGGGGGGGCAACCCCGTTGGGGGGGGGATTCTGGGAGTGAGCCAAATTTTTTTGCCCAGATCGAAAAAGCAACCGCTTTGCGAGGTGGAAGAGGCGGCGGAGGATGTGCAGGTGGCTGGGGAGGACGCTGAGGGGCAAGCTGGGCCTCCTTGAGCGGGGCCAGAGGCCGACGATGGGCTAGAGGAGGAGGGCCGGGCGGTGAGGCGGACTCTCGACTCCCGCCTATCCCACTGTCTGAAGCTGAGCTGTAGCCGCGTCCGCCGCTCTTACCCCCACCCTGCACCAGTCACATTCATCACACATCTTCTTCTAGACACAGTTCATGTCAGACCAGACAGCTCCATCTATTGCTATTTCTCAAGGCGGAAAGAGATGGATTTTCCCTCATCTATCAATTGCACTGGTCTTGCTATGGCCACGATTGGCAGCTGAAGCAGATACGCCATCGCGAGTTAATTGGAAGTACATTGAGAATGGAAGGAAAAGGCTGGTAGCTTTGAAACAGCATAAAATGGGGACGGGGAGAATGGTTGGAAAAGGAGAGTGTAAGTATAGGGGGTGAGGTGGATAGAATGACAGGGGGACCAGCAGAAGGAAGGGAGGAAGGGCAGGGGAGGGTGGAGAGGGGGGAGAAAATGGTTGGAAGCCGGAGGGAAGCTGACAAAGGCCCCATCCGTCACGCCTCCTCCCATAGGTCAAAATCCCTGCTTCCTCTCCCAAACCCACTACCCCTGCTTCTACATCCAAAGTGTCTTCAAATTCGACATCACACTCAGCATAGAGTTTATTTCCTCCCAAAGGCAGCTGTATTCCTGAAGCGAATGAGCCGACCGCACTGGAATAAGCAAGGACAGGTGAAAAGAAAGAAAAGAGTACCTGTGCATAAAAGTTGGGGACGTAGAGTGCGTGGGCGAGGGCGCAGAGGATGGGCGTGGAGATGTAGGGGAACTCGAGGCAGTAGCCGGAGCTGGGGTCCCTGGAGCAGGTGATGCGGAACCTCAAACACTCCCCTCCTCCTCATCTTCCTCAAAAGGGAGCGCTAATAGTGACCTCTGGGCATATTTGTAGTGCTCCGAGTGCAGCAGGAGCTCCGCATCGGCTGCGAAGAGGTGACACACCGCTTCTGATGGCCCCTCCTCTTTTCCTGCACCATTTCTCTCGCCTACATTCCTCGCATTCCAGTCGACCTTTGCAATTTTAGAATGTTTTTTTGCTGCTGAAGAGAAAAGAACTAAAATAATTAGCGCATAGCGTAATGATAGGGCTGATGAACAGAAGAGAGAGTAACTGGAATGTGCAACGGCGATGCCGAAGTACTGCTTGTTCTCCTGGCAGGCGGTGGCGAACTGGATGGAAGGCTTCCGGAATCGGTGCGTTGTTTCACCGCGACTATTCCTCACCACCACCGCATCTGCCAATCATCCTCCTCCTTTCTTGGCAGTTCAACGAAGCGGAAAAGGAGGGTTGATGATACCGGCATAGATGTGAAGTAGAACGGTGTAGGCCTTGACGCCCTGTGCGCGTAGGCTGGAGAGAGAGCTGCGAACGATGTCCCGCTTCCGGGAGCCTGGCTTTGTGATCGGCACAGCACCGATGTACATCACCACACACTTCAATTTATTATACTCTCCCACTCCTTCCAAGCCTCTCTGGTATTTTCTTCAGTATACATTTTTTCGTTGTTTGGTGAAAATTGCGAAGACGAGATTAAGGACATAGGAAAGGATGAGGAGGAATGAAAGGGTGGAAGATGAACCTGAAGCAGAAGCTTGGGGTCAACGTAGTCGAGCTCCTGGTGCAGGGAGCTTTCGGAGGAGGAGGAGTAGCTGCGCTGTGAGGTGCCTGAAAGCAGACCAGCTCTGAGCCCCAGGGAAATGAGCTGGAGGAGAGAGACGAGGGGCTGTGGAAGTGTGGCGAAAGGACTGCGGTGGATAGGCAAAGCGTTCCATAAGAGAAGAGGTGCTGGAGAAGTGCTGCTTCCGGTACATTTTTCTCTCATAGCCTACACTTAGCCTGGCCAGCTTCGGGTGGCTTGTTTTTGAAAAATTTGCGCATTTTTCCTGGTCGCACCGTTATCGTCTGCCACTTGTGCATCCAGAAACCGGCCTGGGCCGAATGGCATCGTTGATGATAACTTTGTCTTGTTCTCAGCCTTTGCTGGGTAGAAAAACTCTATTTGAAATGTGCTATAGGAATCGGGCAATTTTTAGGCCTATGTAGGGATTCCAACAGAGCATGTGGCCGAAGTAATTGTTTTCAAAAAGGGCACTCAGTTCCCCCTCATTTTATACTATATTCTACATCCCTTTTTATTTATCTTGTTCAAAAAACTTTCTATTCCATTTTGGAAATCCCTCAACCAACTGGACCTGCTCTCAAGCACAGCTCATCCTCCAGCTTCCGACAGTAGAAATGAAGGAATTGGGGAGAAAGAAGTGGGAAGGAAGAAGAGCGAACGGTCATGGTCAGCGTCAGAGTCGGCATCGTCAACGTCGGCGCAAGCACTGCCGTTGGGCGTGAACTGAGGCTCGCTGCGACTTCGCTGCCCTGCTCGCAGACTGCCCGTTGAATCCCTCCGAATGGCTGCCTCCAGCGCTGCTCTGGACGCACGCCGACTGCTCCTCACAATTCATCATCACCTTACATCAACTTCCTCTACTTTCGAGGCCAATCTGAACTAGATCTACTACTGTTTCACTCCTGAAAGGGGTGAGGGAAGCAGAAAAGATGGGGTAATCTATGGTGGGTGAAGACAAGAAAGATACTTGCGCAGGGTGTTGGGTAGGCTGACGTTGTCGGAGTGACGACTGGAGGGTGGCGGTGGTAGGGTGGGTTTGCGCTTGGAGCGCTCGGTGGGAATGGCGGCGGCGTAGGGGCGGACGAGGTGCTCGAACTGGCTGCGGTGGCCTGAAAGAGCGGAGGAGGATGAATCCTTCAGGCGTCGCAGACTCCCGCTCGCCAGTCGCTGCTCCGACTCCGCCCGCTGCTGCCGCCACACCTGCACCACCTTTCTTTTCTTTTACACCAACCTTCATTTCTTCATATCAATCAAACGCTTTGCTTATGGCTGTGTTTCAGCGTGTATGCCCTTGGTCAACAACTCAACATTGGCAATGCTTGAAGCTGAGTGCTATTGGTCTGGATGGACTGGGTAGAAGGACCTGACTGTCGGAGTCCAGAGAGGAGTGGTCGGTGGCGGTGCCGTCGGCCTCGGGCATGACGGGGGAGGGGCAGGGGCGACGACGGTGCAAGGATGCTGGCTCCCCGGTGGAGTAGGAGGAGGCCGCGTTCTCCCGACAGATGGTGAGTAGGAGGTCGGGCCCAGCCTCGGCCAGGAGGAGGACGCAGTCCGCATGGCTCCCGCCCTCCACACTCCGCCCCGACACCCCCGACACTCGATCACCCGTTCGCAGTCCCGCCTCCCAGGCTACACCACCTGCAACTCAGTTCGCCCATGTTTCACTCAAATAACTCATTCTGCGCCCTATTATTAAGCTACAATTATATGTTGGCGTGCACTGGTATTTTGTATGAAAATGCGAAGAAGTAGCTTTTTCTAGTGCTTTCATCATTGCATATGCATAAGTTGTTCGTTGAGCAGGAAAACTAAGAAAAGCAAAATAGAAACAGCAATTTAGTGCTGCTCTATCTTCATCTAATCATGTAAGAAGAGCCAGGTTTATTTCTCGATGATCTAATTCTTCCCAAATTGGGGATCAATGAAAATGTGATTGGGATTGGGATACCTTGAGTGACGTTGGTAAGGTAGCATGGTCCTTGGCCAGCGAGCGTGAAGCCGAAGCCTCGATGGCCACGCTGCAGGTTCACTGTCAGCGTTTCGCCCATCTTCTCTTCTGCAAACTCCACAACCCTCCCAATTGGCTCTCAACGACCTATTCTTCCGCCCAGGGAGAGAGAAAAAGGCAACATCAGCCTAAAAGCAGGGAGAAAAAGACGGGTCCCTATTGTGGCAAAAGTCCTCCAGCAATGGGAATGGGAGTTCAGGCAGAGTTCAGGTAGAAATCTCTCTCTCGCCTGGTCAAATGATGGGCCTCAATCCCGCGGCGGGGTGCCTTCAGGGTTCCCTCGCGCGCGCCACGGGTGGGGAGGGTGGCCTCCCCTGCCCAGGATGGGGTCTGCCTTTTCAGACTCCCTCTCGCCGCTCCCTCTCTCTCTCTACCCAACTTCCCTCATCCACTCCTCGTCGCGCACTCATGTTTAGGAACCTCCTCATTTGCCCCCCCCCCCACTCCAATCCAGGCCCTACCACAACAATACCCACAGACACTACTTCAAAGGCCCAGCATGCCGCGACCTCTCGACTGCTGGAGTGAAGTGCCAGAGTTGTGATGGCCACGCATTCTGCTGACTTGGCATGAATTGAGCAAAGAAACCTTGTGTTTAAGCATTTTCTCAGAGTGAATTAACTTCGTTTCTGTAAATTCAGACTCATGAAAAGCTGTAACATAAACGTGCAGCCATAGACCAGGAATCTGGATCTGGAAGCAGCATTTGAACGCAGCCCAAAATGGCGTCTCCACCTGCATCACAGCTGTGGTGCAAAGGCAGGGGACGTTGGTTGGAAAGAGGCCCTTGAAAGCGGAACGTGAGGCGAGTCTTTGTGAGCAGGGAGACATCCTGTCAGGTCCTATGAGTGGTGTGGGAGCGTCGGTGCTGGGGTGGTCGGGATGCCTTAGCAGAGAGTAAGAGTGTGTATGGGTCGCTAAAAGGCACTAATCCGCTAATGCGGGCAGTGAAGGCAAATCCACAGCAGGGGCTGGGCAAAGTGATGGGGGTTTTGTGGTGGTGGTTGGAGGCCCTGTCTCCTCCTTCGGCACGATGGGAGCAAAGGCGACGATGCCTCCGGACCGGTCCACCCAGAAACATCCCTAATCACCTCCATTCCCGCCCTCCTACACACTCACACTCCCCTCTCAGACTACCCTACAGGCCAGACTGCCTGGATACCCCCCCAGGCCTACCTCTTAGAATCACAGTTAGGTTGAGGATACTATTTACTGTTTTTTTTCGGTAGCTTGGAACGGTGAGAAAGGCATAGCATTGAGCAAGGCATCGGTAATTGAAAACAGTGTTTCCCACAAAGCCAACGACTGAAAACGTATTCAAAAGGTTGGCGAATAAATCGCAGCACAAATGAGCCCCAGCAAAGGAAATGACTGGACTCTGGAGAAACCGGAAGGTGGGCATTGCCAGGCAAGTCAGACAGACAGCAAAAGGGCCATAGAGAAAAAAGGAGTTGGGGGCGCTAATAAGGGTGGAGGCTGGGGCACTGTGGCGCCGCTCCCTGCCCTGGGGCCAGGGAAGATGGGCGGGCACAACTGAGTTGGGCAGGGGGCCAAGGGGCGGAAGAGAGGCACTCCCCTGTATACTGCCCTTCCAATTGAGGCTCTCTTCCCCCACTGCGCTATCGGGCCGCAGGCTGCTTTGATCTCATCCACCCTCCTATTACGCACTTCCCTCCAAGGCTCCCACGGCATCTGACTCACCACAATCTACTTCAGTTTCTCAGCATTGTGTCGATCAAAAATTCTTCAAAACTTCAAACTTCCCTTAAAACAACGGAACATCAATAGTTTCTATTTTGCTCAAAAGCGTAAAGAACTGAGCCATCCAAAGCAGTAAAAGATGCCTGGAGCAGGTGAGTAGGCAAGGCGAATGAGTGAAGCATTGCAGAGCAAGTGGGCGGGATTGAGGAGAGGGCGGGGCCGACGGATCCAGCCCTCTCTACACTTACCCCTCCCCTCATTGTCTCCATCGGAGCAGGAGGAGGCCCTCTCACCTTCATACACAAGGCAAAACAACCTCCCCACCGGAACAAGCCGAGCTGCCAGCTGACTCGTGCCTAAGCAGAGTCGCACGAGCGGAGTGGGTCAAGTGGCCCGCCTCGAGGAGGAAGCTCAACTTTGGCCGAGAGGCTGGGGCAAGGAAAGCCGATCCGCCTTCGGCCCCGAAACTGGAGGGCCCCCCACCCCCGCGGATTTGCCCGCCCGCCCTCGCCAAACACAGCAAAGAGTGAGCCGCAAAGCATTCACACAAACTTCCCGCCGCCTCGGCTACAATGCCCCCATCACCTGCTGGACAATGCGCTGGAGAAGTAGCCTGAGAAGAGGCTCCATGTGCTAGCCATATCAGATGGCCTAGTTAGAGTGGGACTATACAGCCTCTCGCTTTGGGCAGGAAATGGTCCTGTTTGCTCTGCATGTGGAATGGAGGCCCTTCACCCGCTTCCCAACCGCATATGGCCAGGCCAGCAGTTGGCAGGTACGCTGGGGGGGTGGAAGGGGTAGACAGCTAGGCCCCCAAACGCATACATAGGCGGTGAAGCCAGTTCCAGCTCCGGTGAATGAAGCGCAAAGGCAGAAAGACTGGAGGTGTGAATGGGAGGGGACAGCTAGAAGAAGCCTCCCCCCGGCACTTCCCTCCCTCTCCAGGCCCTCTCTTTCTCTCTCCCTAGCAAATGCACGGGCACTCAGAGAGCCTTCAGCTCTCTCTCTGGAAGCGAGGGCAAATAGGGGTAGCGCCCTCCTTCTCTCCTCCCTCCTCCTCTGTCCCAGTGTCCTCCTCTCACTCTGGCAGTGGTGGTGGCCTTCCTTTGTGAAGGGGAAAGTTGTGCGGGCTGGGAGTGAGGGAAGGCCACAGGAAGAGGTTGCCAAGGCCCGCCCAATGCCCTTCCCTGGTCACACACAGTCCCCCCCCCATATACAGCCGCCCCGGCCATTCCTGCCCAATGCTACGCTCCTTTCCCTCAGGGTTGTGCTGGGTTCCCAAAAAAGAGCTGGGCCGGGATTACGGGCCAGCGAACCTGTCTCACAGCCCCCTGCTTCCTCCACCGCCAAAGGTGTCCCAGAGCCGGATAGGCAGAGACAGAAAGGGCGGCTGCATTAATGATGCCCGCCTTTGTCCGCTAGGCGCCAAAATTAAAGCGCAAAAAAGCTGGGGCTTGGGGAAAAAGGAGGGGAAGCAGAAAAGGGAAAAGAGGCTCCCCCCTCCTGGGGCGAGATTCAAACGGAGTATGTGTGTATATGCCCGAGTCTGTGTGCACGCGCTGAGGCCCCCCTCCTTCGCCTCCCCCCATACATCTGTCCACCTCACAAAGGAGGGAGAGCAGGGTGATGGGGGGTGGGGATGCAGCCCCTCCCCATTTACCCCCACCCGACACTTCATCTTGTGAGAAGAAACTCTCTGCCTCACCCCCCTTCCAGTCACTTCACAGTGCCTGGCCTAATCTGGGCCCAGGCATCTTGATAGCACTTAGAGAGGCACCGCCTATTCATCCCCAGCACCCTCTTTTCACCATCGGCTTTGTTCGCGAGCCTCTTATTTCGAACCGAATCCTAGACAGGAGCATTGAGAGGAGAAAAAATGATGGAAAATCGCAATCAGTCTCTTCTCCGCGGTCTCCTGGCCACCGTGGCATGACCTGGCATTGAATAAGGCGTCTTTTGGTGAGGCAGTGAAGCAGGGGCTAAGAGGGTGGAACAGACGAAGAGGAAGGGATCGGGGCGCAGGCGACGAGAGGCTGGCAGGAATCGCAGCTCTGGGGCACCGCGCCGAGATCTGGTGAAGGGGAGTTGCGGCGGCGCAGTGGCCAGGTCTACTCGAGCTGCCTCACACGCCCCATAGTCCAGTCGCGGCCCTGACAGCACAAACCTCATCTTGACTCCTTCTCTTTTCCTCCAAGACTTAGACTAACATTGGTCTGAAGTTGAGAAGGGAGAAGGGAACCTTGGTATTGGAGGCACATGGGGACGCAGGGATGTCCATCTTCGTCGGTGACCAGAATTTCGGAGGGAGCATCCGATGCTATGCGGGCATAGGCCGCGCTGTGATTCCGACTCCCCTCCTCTGGCTCTCCGTAGTCTCCTGTTCCCAACACTCCATACTGCGTCACCTCATTCTAAACTATGGAAAGGGGCTATGAAAGATGGAAGAAACATAGTTCGTCTTGAACTTGAATGAAGCAAAAGCGGCTGAAACCGAGTAGGTATCTCCCGTCGTCGACCTTGGTGATGATGGAGCCGTGACGGAAGGCAAGGCGAGAGGCGTTGGCGAAGCTCATCACCGTGATGGGAACCCAGACCGTGGCCCGGGCCTCCGTTCGCTCCGCCTTGGCTGACCAGACGGATGGGGAGCTTCTGCTGCGCCCTCCGCGCCATCGCCGTCGCGGTCTTGCCGGAGCCCTTGTTGTTGTCGTAGTGGTAGTGGATGGCGTTGTAGTTGTCGTAGTGCTTGTCGTTGTGGTGGTTGGCCTCCTTGAAAAGGACGCAGCACTGCTTAAACTATCATTTATAGCTCTGGAAAATAGAGATTGCACCCGAAATCTCTCGGCAGCGGGCGCCAGGGATTGCCGGGGCGCAAAGGAAGCGGGCGTCTGGGACGCTGCCAGTTCCAGGGGCTCCTACTAGTTGTAGTCCACACGGGCCAGGTCCAGGGTGCTCTGGTGACTGGAGTGGTGGTGGTGGCTGTTGTGGTGGTTGTGGGTGTGGGTGTGGTGGTTGTTGTCGTAGAAGTAGTCGTGCTGGTTGTGGTGGTTGATGTGCTGGTAGTGGTGGGATCTAGTGCCATCAACTCAGCCTGCACCTCTTGGCGAGCAACGCAGACCCCGTTCACGCAGTCCCCCTTTGAACAAAGAACTTACTTTTAGAGAAAATTGTTTCATAATTTCTGCTTCTTTAAATTTCTAAAAATTGTAAATGCTGATCAATGATATTACATTTACTATCCTGCAAGGCTTGTCCTGGGAGGAAAGAGGAGAATACATTGTAGCAGGGTTGGAAGACTTCAAAGTTGCGACAGTTGCCACCGGGGCGGATTTTGGACATGCAGCGGGGCTGTGGCCATGAGTTGGTGTGGCAGAAGAGGAAGGGAGAGCCGCAGTCAGGACGCAGACTGCTGCAGGTCGGGGACTCTTCGTAGTCGTAGTAGATGTCCGTATAGCGATTGCTCAGCCCGTCTCTGTTCCGCATCTACATCCACTCCCTCATCTCTAGCTAAGCTCTCCAATTTCAGCTCTAATTCGTGTTCATTGATAAGACGGCTGTAATAGGAGGATTGATGAATTGTGGCAGAGTGAATACCGGAAAAGGCTCCATAGGCTCATTGGCCATGTGATATCGATTGCATGCCTCGTGGTCAGGCACATAGTCCCGTTCCCGGCTATCCCGAGTTTGGTAGCGCTGTCTGCAAGGATGGGAATGTCTGTGGATGTCCAAGAGAAATGGAAGAAGGGGGCACCGAATGTTCTCCCATAGAAAGTCGACGAACGAATGTAGAAGGAAGAAGGATGGGTCATTGGGCGAGACGCGCATCTGTACCATGTGACCGCCCACCCACCGATGCACATCGCCATGCACCATCTCGAAGAAGATGTCCTGGCAGAAGTTCAACTGCCGCATGGTCCGTCGATTATACACCTGCATCTTTCTTCCATGGTTTCGTCTAAAAGTGTGTACGATGCCTTCCTTTTCATTATTAATTTTCCTCTTGCAGTTTGAGAGAAGGAAATTAGAAACCCGCTGGATATCATCTTGAGAGTAGAGGGCTCCCACGCGACCCACATTGCGCACAATGCGGCGATTTGGGCTGAGATGGGGCAGGACGGCATCGGGGATTGTGCGCCAGTCTTTGAACGGCCCACTCGTCACCTAATCCAATAAGTGAAGCTATTGCTTGTGCCAAATGAAAAGGCAAAAAAGATGCAACTTCTCCGTCCCCATTGCCGAAGAAGTGCTGGGACCAAAGTATGCTGTCTCGAGCATCTGGCAGTGGACTGTCCAGCGATGGATCCCAGTAGGGCAGTGCTACTCCTGGGTCCACCTACAAGCTGCCTACTAACGCTATCCACGCTCTTTTACTTTGGGCAAACTTAATTACTTTACCAACCAATGCCACAGTAACAAATAAACTGGCCAAAAGTTTGGTTGAACAGGAGAAGAATATAAAATGAGAAAACCTGACGAAGGCCGATTTCAAGCTGTCGTAAGAGTTCTCGGTGAAAAGGAAGCAGGGCTGGTCCAAAGTGGGCGCCCGGTGAGTGCTCCGGCGTGTGATACACTATCAGCAGGTCGTACCTGAGTTTTCAAATTTATCTACATGTCTTCTCGTAAATTCACGTTCTTTACCCGATCGCCTATCAATATGCCAGGAATTTGTTCAGTCTAAAAGATGAAACAGCACAAGAAGGAGTGACGGTTGAGAGAAATGGTTGAAATGCTTGTTAAAAACGAGAGGATGAGAAATGATTCATGTCAACTTGCTCATATCGTCGACGTAGTCGTTCTTGAGAGCATTGATAGCGGCATGGAAGCGGTCGCGTTCGGACTGAGTGAGCTGGCGATATTCCTTCCGTCGCGCTTTGGCCAAGCCTCGCTGACTCTCCCGGTTTCCTAGGTGCCGCTTGCGTCGCCATCTCAACATACACTTTTTCCTTTCACTTCATTACCTAGGGCACCGAAAAAAACCCAGCTATTTTCGCGCCTAAAGACAATGAAGGTAGAGAGGTACCAAAGCGTTAACTAATAACTGTTCCCCCTTTAATTTTTGA